>JAMAIG010000259.1:0-22732 GCA_023629715.1 Taiozyma sp. PG4208 | reverse complement strand
TGCAATCTTCAACTTCAACGATGGAACACCAGAAGTTTCGGTACCAACCAAAGTAAGATCAATGAAATTGATCAAATTAACCTTCAAAGCTTCCAATTCAGTAGTACCCAATGATAAGATAGTTGAACTGAAGATTGGGCTTGAAACCAACTTTTGCTCACTTTCCTTAGTATCCTGGTCCTTTGGAACGTTTCTCCAAATGCTGATGAATGACTTCAAGGCACCAATTTGTTCAACAGCTGAGAAACACTTCAAGAATGATGTGGAGAATTCAATCAAGGCTCTAGATTCATTAGTACGATTCTTAGCAACAGCATTGGAGTATTGAACACCGATCAAGTATAGGATAACATGGATGGATAATTCAGCACCGAAAGTGGAGGCCAAAGTGGTAAATAGCCTAACTCTTCTGTGTCTTGGAATATGGGAGAAGGCAGAAGCGAATGAAGTCAATAAGAATTCAACTTCATCAGATTTGTTCTCCTTAGAAGAGTTGACCAAAGCTGGGATGACTCTCACAACGGTTTGCTCAACGATGTGAACAGAGAATTCATCATCTTGTCTAATCGTGTGAGCACCCATGAAGGTGAAGATTGGCATGACTGAATGTAAGACGGTCTCTGGAGCCAATGAGGCTAGTTCAGCAACGACAAGTAACAATCTGTTTTGGACCTGTGGTGATGGTGAGGCTCTGATAGTGGCAACGACAATATCAGTTCTAACGGCGTTAGACTCCAATTTGATATTTTGATTTTTGAATTGTCTAATGATCTTAACCATGATGGTGGCTAACGTTTCTTGAGAATACAAGACAGGTAAACCAGCATCAGCACCCAAAGTTTCCAAATCAGATAACAGGTTGAACAAAGACGAAAGCAAAACAGGCTTATGGTCAATCGTATCAATTTCCTTATCAAGAGTTTCCAATATCACAGTGACCTTTTGTAAGTGTTGTTCAGCAATCTTCGCCAATTCACCAGTGTTTAAAGCTTGTCTAGCTGAAGCTGAAGATCTTCTTCTTCTCTTAGCGACACCTGGCTCATCCTTTGGTTGGTTGATTTGTGAATCTTTCAATAACTCAACAATGATCTCACTGGTTAATGGCAATGACTGTAGGGTCAAACCAGCATCATAATGAACAGCACCTTCTTTAGCGAATGAATCAACGATGGATTTGGCTAATCTTGATTGGTTTTCTTGTTTCAAAGTGGCATAAATGGCAATGACCCTTTCTGAAGCCAATTCAGCCAACTGCTCAAAAGGTGAGTTTAATGCGTTGATCAAGAATTGAATGGCTACAGAACTTTTTTCCTTTAGAGAAACCAAATTGACAACTTCCACTTCGAAAGCCTTGAAGTCAGCCTTGTTCTCTGCAAAATTGGCTCTATAGGATTCTCTATCCTGAACATAGCTTTCTAGCAATGATTTGAAGATTTGGGACAAAGCAGCGCCTTTGATATTAGCGGCAGTACCTCTGATAATTCTCAACAAAGTGGTCTTTGTAGATGGCAATGGGATCAGTGAGACTTGATTTGACAAGAAGGCCAAAAATAGACTACCCTTCTTCTTCGAATTCAACAACAATTTCGAAACATCAGAATTTTCAGCAAAGAAATCTTCCAAAATGATACTCAGGAAATTTTCAGCGTCTTTTGGTGAGATTAATTGTAATTTCTTTGAATTTTCACCGAAAATAGTCTTCTCCAAGTAAAAGTTGCTTGATGGTTTTCTACCAGAGATAAATTTCAACAAGTTGGAAGTCAGGATTCTAATGGAACGACGAGAATCATTTAGACCGGTCAATAAGATTGGTACCAAAGTGAATGGGTTCAATTGAGCATCGATCTTTCTGATTTCATCCTTCAAGGAGTTCAAAGCCTGAGAACGAGCGAAACCTGGAGCTGAAGGTGATACAGCTGCTCTAGTCAAGAAAGTGACAGCTGATTCTGATGATGCAAAAGAACACTTGATGAAGTCTTTAAAGAGTTTGGTTTGGACAGCTCTAATGAACAATGGTAACAATTTGTTGAATTCAGCATTCAAGTTCGGAGCTAGGAAAGTATCAACTTGAGATTTGTTCTCTTTAAATTGAGAAACGATAGACTTGGCGTCATTTTCTTTGATTTGGACTTCAACGATGTCGTTAGATTCTTCAATTTCAACGTTGCTATTAACCTGTAATGAAGATTGCAATTTAACTTCCAAGATGTCAAAGGTTAATTTCAAATCTTTCAATGACTCTAATAACAAATCTTGGTGTTCCTTGACGTAGAATTCAAACAATTCGGTGATGTTAGTCTTGTCAGTTTCAATCATATCAATGGCATTTATGGAATCTCTGATGATATAAGACAATTCATAAGCTGGCAAGTCAATTTGTTTCAAAGTTTGTAAGACCAATGGAATACGTGATTCGAAATCATAGGCCAAAATGGTCTTCACTAACACAGTGACCAATTTCTGGGACTTGACGGTCTTTGAGGACATCAATTCTTCAAAACGTTGAGCATCACCAAGAACTAATTTAATCAATAGTCTATAGATTCTAACAGGGATGTTTTCATATTTGGAAGCATTGAAGGATTGAAACAACTTGGCGATACAGACTAATGCAGAGTTTTCTGCCTTCTTGTGAACCTTGGCCAAGATGGTTTCAGTGGCAGCATAAATAATCTCTTGGGATAATGGGACTGCAGAGGACAGGACAACAAGAACTGTGTGGGCAGCGACATGGGCATCTGGGTTAGAACTAGTCAATAGTTTAGCACTGACTTCAAGAACCAGTGGGGTCAGTGTTTCAACTTTCTTCCCATTTTTAGACACGATGGCAATGGTGTTAATTGCAGAACAAGTGAAGAACAGTAATTGATTGGAATAGATGATGTTCTTTGATGTAGAATCTTCCAAATATTTGATATATAGGTTAAAGAAATCAAGATCACTGAACAGCTTGACGATAGATGTGTTTGTTGGATTTCTATCAGAGTCCTTAAACCCGGCTAGACCTGAGAACAATGGTGGTAGTTGAACAATATCTAGAATTCTTTTGAAAGTGGCGGTTTGGTAGTAGTTGATACAACTCAGCAACAAGATTTCGGCATTGTGGAAATGAATTTGGAAACGACGAACCAACCATTCGGTAGCTTGGATAGCAGGAGTCAAATTCCATCTTGGTGAAATTAGTGATAAATAGGCGTTGACAGCATTGTCTAAATCCTTGTTTTGTTCAGCGGTTTGCACATTTCTGTCAACGGAGACAGAAGTTTCACTAAAAAGGTTGTTTTTGAAGAAGGAGAATCTCTTGTCAATGGTGATCAACTCTTCAAGGGCATCAAAGGCATTGGCGTAGATGACTTCATAATCTTGAGCAGCTGCAACTTTTCGATTATAGATCAAGGACTGACTATGAATTTTTTGTCTCCTCTTACGATCAAAGGCAACGGTGCTGTTCTGAACAGCGATGTTGCTCAACTGAGAAGCTAAAGAAGACATGACCAGGGGGAGAGAGCTTCTGTCTATAAAGAGAGTTTCCTTGTAACTTTTCTACCAAACACTTTAAATCACATCTGGAAAGTTTTTTATTTTTATTTTTCGCGAGAGATGAGCGCGAAAACTACCTATTTTGTATGGTTTTGAGCCCTTATGTGTTTCCACTGCCATTTTTCGGCGTGTCAATGTCTAACTCCGACATTTGACCGAAAGGCTAAAGCAAAAATGACACAAAAAAAAAAGACTTATTTTTAGCACTGAGACTGGGAAATGGTGGATGTTTAAGTTATGAGAGAACAAAAGGGAAATAAATACACGGCAGAATCATTTGGTTCTGACAGAGTTCGGCGCCTGTCTCCTTTTCCGCAATCCCAGGGACATTTGTGTATACCCGACGTCCGCTTACTGCGCATATATCACCATGGGTACTGTGTGATGATGTCATTTTCATGATCTTATGAACTTCTGATGTACGTACTACTACGTCTGACTACTGTAAACGAACGCTCCTGAACTCACAGCTTCCTGTTCCTCTGCTTGAATTTGATCAGAGGGCGTGGCAAATGGCGTTGTGGAGGGAAAATAAGCGTCTGTTAATCTTCATCCTTAACCCGTTAAAAGACGAGCCAATACTGCGTTTTTTAACCAACTGGTGTGTTTATATTTTTATCCATTGCTCGTGGCAGATTGAGTTTCCCCTTTTAATCTCTCCTTCTCTGCTCTGTGCCTGTTTGTTTCCTAAATTTAGCAGAGGCCCAGACCGTAAAGACCAAGCAACCGTTGATGTTTTTTTTGTTTCACAACTAATTCACGAAGAAAATAAAATAAAATGCAAAAAAAAGGAACGAAGAAGCGCGTGTACCTACAGATTCAACTAAAAAAAAAACGAAAATTGAACTTTCAATACAAACTAGTCCATGAAAACGAACCTTTCTCTCTATAAAGAAGACTCTGAGAAACTGAAACGTCCCCCTGAATACCCTCTGATAGAACAGCCAGAGACCTTGCCATGCCTAGAAAGAACAAGAAGCACGGCAGAAAGTCGCCGGTCATTACTCCGCAGATGGATGAAGAAGACCTTTCGACAGAGGTTAACCTGGAACTCAGCAGCGATCTGGCACATCCTCAACCTCAACCACCACAGGGCAGGCCCTCGCTGAGACCGGGGTCTCCTAGTGTGCAGCTCCACCACTCTTCCAGCAGCATCTTGACCATGTCTAAGCTTTACCAGCAACAGCAACAGCAACAGCAATCACAGTGTCGAGCCTCCTCTAAAAGTCCAATTACATCAAATGCAAGATCTACAAGATGCTCGCAGTTTTTATCCACGAAACCTACTTCAGACAAAAAACTACATAAAAGGGTACTTTCCTCAAGCTCTATAAACGACTACTTCTCCAGTCATTCACAATCTCCAGGCCAAAGCCCTTCGTCAACCGAACACAAGACTTCGCCTTTGAATAAGCCAAAGACTAAGCTTTCTCCTGGTCCTTCATTACCTAAATTCCAAAGAATGGATTCATTTCAAGACAAAGTCGATTCATATAAGGGGTCTGATCTAGGATCCCTTGATCAATCAAAACTTTACGAGAGAAGAAGATCAAGAGACACCGACGCTCCAGAAGTTGAAGGTGAAGATGAACAAGAACAAGAACAGGACAAGGATTTGGAACAAGTCCTAGAGAATGCTGATGCCGAAGTTGATGAGAAATACAAAGAGAAACTGAACAGAATGAAGACTGTTAGAAAGAAGAATGTTGAGTTTTATGACGGTGACACCGAGAGTGATGTTGATCTTGACTCTGACAACGAAGTCAAACACCAACAGAAAAAAATCCCTGAAACTGAGAGTGGTTCCTCTTCAAATTCAGCCACCATGGAAGAAGAAAAGACTAATGACAATAATGAACATGATGATAACGAGAATGAGCACAAGGGCTTTAAAGGTTTCCTAAGGAGACTTGCCGGCGATGAGCTGGATGACATCCCTGACAGATTGAGAAGAAGGCCCACAATAAAATCCAACGGTGACGTTAGTGATGATGAAGATCAAGGTAATGGATTCTTTTCCAAATTTATCAACTTGGGTTCTGGTGGTGGGTTAGCTCCAGGTGCTTCTAGAGACGAACCAAAGAAATCCAATGATGAAGAGGCGCAAAGACAAATTGTCGCGGATGACGGCATGGAGATGACCCAATTGGATCCAGAATTATTTGCCAAAGAAGCCCAAGATATCATCGGTGCCCATGGCCGTCGTGGTCTCCATACCAAGCCAAGGCCTGTTGACACATCTGATGAAACCACATTGAAAGATTCTAGCAGCTCTATCAATGAAAGTTTCTTGGCTCCAAATCCAGATTTATACCTACGTGACGAGGCCAACATATATGAAATGAACTTGGATGATTCCGGTGATGCTTACATCGCTCCTCCAGACCGTGTTCGTGGGGGTGTCTTGTCCTCCTTGTTGAAATTGTATCAAAACCCAGCAGAGGCTTCAAGATCTAAATTATCATTAGCCAGCTCGGACGTTTCTCCTGTTGGTTCAAGAATGACCACACCAACTGAAGAAAGAGAAGAATTCATCACTGACAAGTCATTAACTGGTCGTTTGAAAAACTTTGGTCATGCTTCGAAGAAAAAAGTCGCCATTGATGAAGAAGGTTCTAAAACTCATCGTAAGAATGCCTCGATTACTGATGCTGCTCAATTCTTATCTCCATCCTTTAAGAAATCCAAACATGGCAACTCAAGCACTTCCCATCTGCCTTCATTCTCCAAGAACAGACCAAAGAATACTAAGGGTAGTTCTACCAATCTGTTGAAATTTAAACGTGAACAAGCTGAAGCTAGAATCACCGTCCACATTGCTGATATCTTACAAAGACAACGATTTATCATCAGAATGTGTAAAGCACTGATGTTGTACGGTGCCCCGACGCATCGTTTGGAAGATTATTTGACAATGACTGCTCGTGTCTTGGAAATTGATGCCCAATTTATCTACTTACCAGGTGTCATGATCATTTCCTTCGGTGATGCCACCACAAGAACTTCAGAAGTTCAATTGGTCAGATGTACCCAAGGTTTAAACCTGTACAAATTGCATCGTGTCCATCGTATTTATAAAAAGGTTATTCATGATTTGGTTGGTGTCGAAGAGGCCTCAACTGCCATTGATGAATTATTATCCATGAAACCATTGGTCCCACCTTGGGCTTGTGTTCTCCTATATGGTGTCGGTTCTGCTACAGTTGCACCATTTGCCTTCTCCGGTGGGTGGGTTGACATTCCTGTGGCATTTGGTATTGGTTGTTGTGTTGGTGCCTTGCAGTACTTCATTGCTCCAAGATCTAACTTATATTCTAACGTCTTCGAAGTCACTGCCTCTATTGTTGTCGCATTCATCGGTAGAGCCCTTGGCTCCATTAGTGGCGCCAACATCTGTTTCTCCGCTGTGGTTCAAGGTTCGTTAGCGTTGATCCTACCTGGTTATATCATCTTGTGTGGTTCTTTGGAATTGCAATCTAGAAACTTGGTTGCTGGTGCCGTTAGAATGTTCTATGCGATCATTTATTCATTGTTCTTGGGTTTCGGTATCTCATTAGGTGCTGCTCTGTATGGTTGGATTGATCACAGCGCCACTTCAGAGACCACTTGTTCGCATTCACTGGATAAGAAATGGAACATCTTATTCGTTCCGGCCTTCACATTAGTGTTATGTTTGCTAAACCAAGCCAAATGGTTCCAATTGCCAATTATGTTATTCATCTCATCCGTCGGTTATATTGTGAACTATTTTGCCTCGAAATATTTCCATGACTCCACTGAATTCACTTCGGCAATGGGTGCCTTTGTCATTGGTGTTCTTGGTAACTTATATTCCAGAATTTGGAAAGGTTTGGCAGCCTCAGCGATGTTACCGGCAATCTTTGTCCAAGTTCCAGGTGGTATCTCCTCTCAGGCTTCATTATTAGCCGGAGTTCAGAATGCAGATAAATTGGTCAACTCAAGTTCAACCACTTCTTCTTCCTCATCAAACACTTCAGCGATGAGCTTCGGTGTTACTATGGTCCAGGTGGCTATTGGTATTTCCGTGGGGTTGTTTGCAAGTACCATTGCCGTTTACCCATTCGGTAAGAAGAAGACCTCCGTCTTTACCTTATAAGACCTTTTTCCATGAGGGTTATTCAGTTATTCAGATAGCATTGATTAAAGAAGATGAACATGTCTTAAATTAAGCTTGTAAGAACAGAATCTCTTTATCAATTGACTCTTCCAATGATTCCAGTTGATAAAATCAGTGTGTTTTCTTTATGTAGAGTCCTCATGTATAATGAACTGGCTCTTGAGAGAGAAATTCCAAGCGCTCAACTTCACTATAATGGATATCTTTTAGCCTCACATGCCATTGTAATCAATCCCCATATGAGACAAAGATATCCTCTCGGTAAGCTTTGATAATTCGAAAGCTCTATGTGATCAAGATTTCATTTTTCTCGTTAATTACAACTATAGATCACATCACGATATTCAATGCCCTCATATCTAAAGCAAAAAAGCTACTATTATTGATGGGAAAGCATTCAACTAGAAGCAAGGCTTTTTTAATTCCCCCAGATATTCTTCACAAGTTTTAGGTTCTCGAAACCCACGTTAAACAGCCACCTACGGCATTTCATCTCTAATTGTTCTTGGATACCTTCTTGAATATATATATTCAAATATTGAAGACTAATTATATATAATAATAATTCAATAATTAGACATGATATAATATGTAAGGTAATATCAATATAATATTATATAATTGTCAGGCACCAAAAATTCTGAAATGATCACACTAAGTGGAGCTCTGGAATGAAATTCAGAGCAACTTATAAAGACTCAGAAGACGTTTGAAGGTGATTATTCCAGATTCTTTTGATATTATATATATTTCTATTTCCGAAAGGGGAAATTCGGCCGAGGTATAACTTTTGTGTGGAGCTTTTTTTAGATAGACAAAGCGAAATAACCAGGTCCACCGCAACGAACTGTCCAATGGTCTCCCACATCGCTCAATATTATCAGTTCAATTCTGCTTCAAAACGCTATAAATAGCCGCGGCCACCACGGAAGAGTGACAAGGATGACTTCGTAAGCGCCTTTACCAACCAAATTCTAATTCTAAATTTGTGGGTTTGTTGACTTTGACACAAAAACGGACCTTCTGCCATTTAAATAAGCGCCGACCCCCAAATTTTACAATCACCAAAAACAAAGGATAGGAGGTGGTTTCAAGGTTACTTGTGATCCATAGCAGGAACTCAGCGCCATTGCAAAGAGTTGGCTCAAACCCCTTCTCTCTGATATTTCTAGAAGCTGACCCCACCAGTTCTCAGAGTTCAGGTGCTACTTCATCGTTATCCCACAGCGGCTCTCCTCCCTTTCATGTTCTACAGCTTCATTTCAAACCTGTTTATCAATTGCTTCTGCTGGTTTGTCTTCCATTTCTTCTATCTAAGAGAGTACTACTTCCCACAATAAGTTGAACATGGTCCATTTCAGTCACTTTTACTCTTCATTCAATGAGAATCAACATAAGATCTCTCCCAAGAGACAACACAAGAAGCAACCCCAGAATCTCCAGCCGCCCCCAGATATTGACTCTCCACCATTCTACCTACCACTTCGGAAGTTCTCTGACAGATACAAGGTCATCAGTAACTTAGGTAATGGGAGTTTCGGTAGTGTTAGCTTAGCCAAAATCAATGTTGATTTGAACAACCAATCCAACTTCAAGGCATTCAGAAACACACTACTTGAAAGAAATGTTCATTACAAATACGAGAATGTTCACAACAAAAACTCAGGACTCGTTGCTATCAAGACAATGACAAAGAGATTGCCTCATTTGAATGATTACACAAGAGTGAAAGAAGTCAGATTTATACTATCGCTACCTTACCATAGAAACATGGTTCAAATCTATGAGATGTTCATAGATGATTCAGAATTCAAGCTACACATCGTCATGGAATGCCTTGACCAAAACCTTTATCAGTTGATAAAAGCCAGAAAGAACAACCATTTCAGTCTTTTCACCTTGAGGTCAATCTTATCACAAGTGTTGAACGGTATTCGCCACATTCACAGAAACGATTTTTTCCATCGTGATATAAAGCCAGAAAACATATTGGTTTCTCCTACCAACAGATTCTTTGAGTCCAACTACGTTAACTCTGACTTATTCAAGTATAAAGAAAACTTCATAGTGAAGATCGCTGATTATGGTTTAGCTAGACACATTGATAATAAGAGACCGTACACATCGTACGTTTCAACCAGATGGTACAGGGCACCAGAGATCTTGTTGAGGAAGAATTGGTATTCCAGACCTGTTGACATTTGGGCTTTTGGCTCTGTTGCTGCCGAGCTTGCTACGTTCAGACCATTGTTTCCAGGGTCAAATGAGTTAGAACAAACATGGAAGGTCCTCGAAGTTCTTGGTACTCCATTGTCTAGCAATACCATCGACCATTCTTATTATCCATCATATGGTTATTGGGATGAAGCCATGTATCTATCAGCACAACTAGGTTTGAAATTCCCCCAGAACAAATGTATTGATATTATTCATGTGATTCCAAATATTGAATTGAGACCCTTATGTGATGTTATCAGGACTTGCTTGGCATGGGATCCAAATACCAGGGCAGATGTTGAGCAAATTTGCCAAATGCCATATTTCAAGAATACGTGCGTGGATGAATACGAGTACAGATTACCAGAGAGCTCAAAGTATCCATCTGGGCAAAACCAACAATCAATGACTCCTGGGAAATCAAAACTAAGTACATTCAATTTAAAGTCCAATTATGAGAAATCAGAGAAGTTGAATGGGATTCCAAGTTTAAAGAAACAACCACCTAGATCATACCTGAGACCAGACTTGATGATCCATCACCATGGAAATAGCAATGAAATGCCAGTGAATTTTATCTCGTCAAATCCATCAACCACTGAAATTGATGCTTCTTTCTTATCTGAGTTACACTCTTTATCAACAGATCCAATTGAGAAACACCCTTATGAAGACTTCACCCATCAAAATGTTGAAGGGATTTATTCTGACCCTGAGTTGAATACGGTTCCGCAGCTGACTAGAGATAGTACTGAAACTGAGAATGATGAAAACTTTGACCTTCATGGTATGATAACTACAAGTCCTCTCCAGATTGATAAAGGATTGGTTGTTCCAGAAGAGAGAAAGACATTAAAAAGTCTTTCGTCCAATCCTAAGATTGCTTTATTGCAGTCTTTCATTAACTCTAGCTCTCATTTGGACACACCTGGGGATATTAACTACTGCCAGTCGAATGATCGTCTTAAGGGCTATACCTATGATGCCCATAGAAACTATGAGAGCAAATTTACGATGCCTGATCCAGAGCATACTGGGACAGGTGAATTCATCAACTGGGACAAGCTTAATACCAATTCTGAGAGTCTTTCACATGTGCCAAATCTGATAAATGATGGTTATGAGAAGTCTTCAGAATCTTACCAACCGTTGAATGACAGTTTGCTGGGACTTTATGACAAGGAGATAACAGGGAATAGCTATGACAACGCTGGAGTGCAAGAAGACGCCGATATAACTGACGGATCTCAGTTCTCAGAGAACCTATACTCCAAATTTAATTTGCGCCGTTTTAACCAGGAACCACAAGACGCATTGAAAAATAACATCTATCTAGTTGATAAGTCCTTTGATTCTTGCTGATACTCAGAAGGAAAAATGTTACTCTATATTATACCTTCGGTAAATCAGTACGTAGAATTCTAAAGAAAAAGTGCTGAAGTGTAGTAATTGACCCAACTCTACCAATAACTAAGGTTTATTGCTCAAAGACTGTCTATAAGTTATATAAGTACCTCTCAAAAGAATGAATAGACAAGAGACAGTATAAGACAAAAAAATGAAAAACGAAAGAATTAACGATGGCAGCACAAAAAATGCCCATTCCGTTCAACAAAAAAAGGCTTTGGAGTAAGCAATGAACGAAAGTGATTAATTTGGCTTCTTCTTTTTCTTATAGTCAGCAAAACTCAATTTCTTCACGGTTCTTGGTGCTTGAGTGACAGAATTGTCCTTCTCAAGGTTGAAATCATTCTTTTCGTCATTGAGTATCATGCTCAAAGGAATGGGCAAATAATCAAGTTTCCCGTCTTTTGCATTTAGTTTTCTCTTTTTCTTCAGATAGCTGTATATGTAAGGTTTGATATGGATCTCTGCTTCGGTATTATTGGATGTGGAAATGATTGGAAGTTTAGTGACGTTTTCAGTTGAATCTCTCAAGTTGGAAATCTCTCTTTGTAATAAGCGTTCTTGAATGGAAACATGTTGCGGATCTTTGGTTAACAACTTCAGACCGGATGTGTTATTACCTTTTCTCGTTGATCTGTATATGTGAGCACTGGCCTTCTTCACTTTTAATAATGCACATTCGCTGTTAGAGGTGCATGCACACTCGACAAAAGTCAAGATTGATTCAATGGATAGCACCAGTGAAGGCTTTTCAGTGTCGTTTGTCTGATCAAAAGTTGCACCTTCAATGATTTTACGGATAGAATGGTTTGGATCCCAGTTCCAACCAACTGTCAGTTCTGAGTTCGGCTTGATGAATTTCTTAGCAACCAGGAAGAATTTCACTGAACCGTCGTCAATCTTCACAACTTTGATCTCAGAGTTTGGATTGCAGCTTCTTCTAGAAAATCTTGCTAAGTTCCCAGAGAACCTAGCATCAATAACCAGCGGCGTGTTTGGAACAAAAGAGACTTGAGGTTTCTCAACACCCCAAATTCTGTAATGGTTTCTTGAATCGGAGATATAACGATCTTTGAAATTGACTTCACCAAGGTATTCTTCAATTAAGTCATCTTCCTTTAGAGCTTCTTCAGTGAATAAGCCCAGCTTACTTACACCATTGAACTTCTTGTTGTTGACATCAGAATATGGTTTAACACTGATCTTTGGCTTCTGCAATTCTCGGTATTCAGTGGCAGATAAATGTGAAGAGTTCGGTATCTCTAATGTGTTTAGGTTGTTGAGATAACGGTAAACTAGTTCATCCTGATAATCATAGGTCTCAAGGGTGTAGAAAGATGTCAAAAAGAAATTCTTGGAGTCTGGGACCACAATGACCGTTTCCTCTAAATTCTTACCGTAATTCGGCGGTTTCGGTTTGCTTCTGTCTTTAAAGTCTCCATCTTTATTGCTGTTGGATCTCTCGTCCTTTGAAGCTCTGTTGTTCGAACTGTTGGCATTATTCCCATTATTATTATCTTCTTTATCCTTATTTTTCAATGCTTCCATTCTCTCAGCCTGTAACTGCTTTGCCCTCTTAACATCGACTTTTCTAGGTTGGCAAACATTACAGGTATATTTCTCAGGGACATAATCAGGGTCAATGTCCATACAAATAGCATGCTGCCATCTGTAACAAATGTCACATTGAATAGTGAAACCATCATCTTCCTCAGATTCGCAAACACACGTTATGACACCCAAGTCAGGGTCCACGATGTAGTCTTTTGGAACAGAGGATGTAATGTCAGTTGACGTTTTTCTTTTTCCTTTACGACCATTGGTTTTCTTTACAGTAGTTTTGTTCTCAGGTTGTTGTTGTTGTTCCTGTTCTTGTTGTGTTTGCTGTTGTATTTGTTGTTGTTGTTGTTCCTGTTGTTGTTGTTGTTGTGTTTGTTGTTGTAGTTGCTTGTCATTATCATTATTATCTTTCATAAAAGTGTCATTATCCTTATCTTGTTTGTTCTTCTCTCTAATCTCTTTAGCAGTCTCTTGTAAAGCTTGGATATGGTCCTGTGGGATCTCACTGGCAGTGGCCCTTACAGCTTCTTTGACCTCAGTGGAGCTTGATCTCAGGTGTTCATCAATGGAGACACCTTGTTGTTCAACTCTGTTCAAAAGAGGGAATGGAACTCCTGCAGCAGCAGCTAGAGCAGCAGCAGCCACAATAGCCTTTTGATTCTTATCTTTCTCATCATCGTTGTTGGCACTGCCAGCCAGGGCAGCAATAGCAGGCCCAGGGGAGGCCATGTGATGGGAGGCATGTGGTTGAAGGGACGCGCTGCCACCAAGTGGAGGAGTGGCTTTGGTTGATGCTGTTGATGATGAAGTGGATGGGTTTGGAGAAGGTCTCGTTTGAGGTTGCGGTTGAGGAGGGGACTGCTTCTCTTCAGTTTTACTACCTTTATCAGCTTCGGTGTTCGATACAGCACCGTTGTGGAACATCAGCAGCGTAGAGGCATCTTCAAGCAGAGAAGTGCCTGAGTCCTTGGCCACGGTCGCCTGGGACTCCCATTTCTTGTCTTCTGTGGGCATTTGCTTAAACGAGACACAAATGGTTGATCTTCAAAGCCTGGAGAAGCCTGATTTCAGTAAAAATTCAATAGCAGAAGTTGGGATCTCGTTCAGCAAACAAATATACCAGTGGCGACAGTAACACACGCTATCTTTGATGATTGAAAAATGCAGAATCTCTCTGGTGAATAAAGGTGTTTTTGCAAGTGAAACATGAATATATTTCATTAAACGAGCTTCTATTTACACATTTTTGTTATTACTAAACGATCGTTGAAAACACGTGACTTCCGAGGGTCCGGAATATCAAACATTACGTAATCACATTTTCCTCTTCAAGAGGAACTCTTTGCACTAACAGAAATATCAATTTTAAATGATAAAAGTCAAGTCTAGATCCTATATAACAGAGACCAGGTCCTCTAAGTTTTTCTCATCAGAGTTTAATTGAACTCTGTCCCATTTTGGTTTCTCTATTGGTTCATCCGATGCCTTGACATGACCAATGTAGGTAGGTTTTGTCCATTTCTTTGCATCTTTCTCATAATCCCAGACAGTTTTCAAGTCTTGATCAGTCTGTGATTCTTTGCTAGACTTGATATTCTGCTCTAGTTCTTCAATCTCCTCGTCGACTTCGTCAGGTTCTTCATCTTCTTGAACTGCAACTTCCCTAATCACAGCTTTACCGTCTTTACCCAAACTGATATCTAGAACTCTCTTACCACGACCTGTCAACTCTTTCTCCTTTTTCTCTTGTTTTCTCAATTGTCTTTGCTGTTTCTTCAATTGCAGGGCCTTTTCAACACCACTTGACCAAATGTTCAAGTTCGAACCTGTAGGTAGCTCGAAATCACTAGCCTGATCAATGATCTTGGTTCTTTCGGCACTGTTTGTCTGGAAGTTCAATAAGTTTTCCAAATTTTTCCTAGCTTTGAGCAGATCTTGATTAATGGATTGAGTTTCTTCATAATATTTCAGCTCTTTATCTTGTTCCTTGACTTGCTTCAAATCTTCTTCAGATTGCTTTGATTTCACTTTATCCTTCTCTAATTTGTTGAATAGTGCATCTTGCTGTTTCCAAAAGTTCGATCCGGCACTAGAAGTGATGGTGATCTTCTTCTTTTTAGCCTTGATGATCTCTGCTTCCACTTTTTTCGTATTACCCTCCAATTCAGCCTTCTCCAACTCTAATAATTGAATGATCTGATTCTTCTCTTCAGGATCAATCAATTCTTTCCCACACGAGGAGCAAGGTCTTAGCCCTTCACGAACACAGATGATCTTACCACAGTTCAGACAATTAGGAGCAACTTCGAACAACGGATGCACTCTAGCCATGCAATTACAGACAACATTCTCATCTTTGGCACTGGTAACCTCCAACTGTCTCAAGACTTGTTCAATATCCTTCAAATTGTCAACTTTTTTTGATTTCTCTCGCTTTTGTGATTGTTTGGATTGTGGTTTCGCCTTCTTCTCCAATAGTTGTGACGTTGTCGTAGAAGTTATACTATTCTGCAAACGGGTCTTTCCCTGATTCTTCAGCTGTGGGGGAGGAGGCTTTGGCTTATTACCCCAAGGATCGTTTTGTGCCCTGACTGGTTCATCCTTCGCCGTGAAGAGTGTGATAAAGTCCAAAGCAGCTGGCGATTCACCTAACAAACCGATCCAATAGTCCGTGATAGCACCGTGTGTCGGGAGCGACAGCGCATTTCCGACCATCTGCGAAAGTGAGTCCTCGTCGAGAGGTAGAATCTCGTAGAGTTTCTTCACCAAAGTCTTCTTGTCCACCATTCTTATTTGGTAATCAGTGGGTTCTTCTATTTACTGACTGACTTCATAGTCATTTTTCGCCTTCAGAAAAAAAACAATGTTTATATCTTCTACCAACGGAACAGTAAGCATCACCAATGTCGGACAACAGTATCCTGGATCGGATATCCAAGCTTAGAGGTACGTCCACCGGGAAAACAGGGGCTCAAGATGCTCAAGATGCTCCAAATTGCACTTTTCAACTTTCAAAGCGCCGTACTAACACCTCTACAGGCTCCATTAATAACTACAAGCAAAACAAGGAAATCACCAATGATGCGCCAATCCCAGCCTACACTACCAGAGGCCGCGGGCGCGGGCGTGGACGTGGCTCCTACAGAGGAGCAGTGATACGACGTGGCGGAATCAAGAACAAGACGCTGATAATGGACCACAGCGCTAGCAATTCAGACTATGTCTCTCAGATCACCACCGGCGGTAAGAAATGGATCAACAAGGCCGTTTATGAGGAGGAATTGCAAAGACATACAATGACTAAAGAAGAGAAGCAGAAGGCATTGGCTGATGCTAAGGCCAAGATCCAAAGACGGAAAATGGAGGTGAAGCTATCGAAGAACAAAGTGAAACTTGATCTTTGTGATCGTTGTTTGATCAATGGTGATCTTTACTCAATTTCGAGATTGGGTGCCAAATTGGTCCTGTTGAACCTGCCAAAGGATACTGATTCGAAGGTAGTTCAATGGAATGGCTATGCTTATACCAAACTGAAGAATGGTTGTTTGAAATTACAGAATCAAAAGGTGTTCCTGAAGGAACAATGCCGTTATTTTCAAAAAACCGGTGAATGTTCAAGGAATGATAGCTGTAAGTATACACATAATCGAGCCAAAGTTGCCCTTTGCCGGAGGTTCATCAAATCACAATGTACTAAAGATGGTTGTAAAATGGCGCATGAGTTTACAGAGTTTAACACCCCAATTTGTCATTTCTACCTGAAGAAATCATGCAGAAATGAGAATTGTCCATTCTTACATGTTGATCCTGGATTGGAATTGGTATGTCGTCCATTTGCCATCGGTGGGTATTGCTTTCGTGGTAAGAATTGTAACTTCATCCATAGTTTTGAATGTCCAGACTTTCAGTTGACAAGAGATTGTCCAAGGGGCAAGAAATGTCGTTTGATCCACTCAGAGAAGGACAATTTGGATGCAAAGTTGACTTTCAGTACTTTAGATCCTGAATATTATCAATTACCAAACTTGACAGAGTTGGATGATATTCATAATGATCCAAGAATTCAGCATGATGAAATTGATGAAGAGGAACATGATTCTGATGATTCCGATGATGACGAAGATTTTGACGTTGCCTCAGAGCTCAGTATTCAAGCAGGTGGTGAGAATGATTCATTACAGATTAATGCTGATTTTATTCATTTTTAGTGGTGTATAGTTCATTCAGTGTATACCAATCGCCTCTATTTCACTAGATAGTAGTTACTAGTCATAATCGAGAAGGAAAATGAACGTTTATGCTAACCGCTTCTAATCTATTCTAATCAATAACAATAACAATAACAATAACACTTCAGTGCTTATTATACACGCCAGCAGTTTCGGCTGCCCTAAAAAAATCCGAGAAAAAAAAGAAAAGAAATTTTTTTCATCCAAAAGTATAAAAGGCCGAGATTCCCACTAATTTCTTCGAAATGCTAATTTTTCAAAAGGTCATCATCAGTAGTGGTTATACTATCTCATATTAAGATATATAACATATACACTCGGATCCGTCATCGCAAGGTGCGGGTCCTAGAAACCTAGTATTAGCTCGTGCCCCGTGTTTGGTGGCACAGGGTTCATGCGTATCAGCTAAATCTTTCATTGACTTTCTTAACAGGTTAGCCACAATGATGATTTCGTTTCGGTTTCTTAGAACAACGCGTTATGAGGCAGGTGGGAGGTGGCTGTGGCCCACGTGTAATGCCTGGGTGATCACAAGCTGCCCTGCCTCCATGATGCTACAGATGTTGCCCTGTATATAGCTTGTTTAGCATAATCAAAAATCTCTTGATCTTCACTTCAATTCATCCGTATACTACTACTAAATACGATCTTTCTCTTTTCTAACTTTCATTAAACCTTATATACACGAGTCATAATGCAAAAACAAACACAAGGGGAAGCTGAGAGCTGAGAGTTGATACACCTCATTGCTTAGCTTCTGGTTCCTTGGGTTGTGGAGCTTCTGATTTAACTTCAGTAGCTGTTTCACCTTCTTTAGCTTTTAGCTCTGATTTCAATTTTTCAGCAGCCCAGTAAATCTTGGATTGTAGGTAGAAGGAGTTAGCCTTCTCTTTGGAGTTCACATCGAATAGGTAGTTGTACTTCTCATCAATTTTGTCCAGTGTAATACCACCGCTCTTCAAGTCCAAATCTAAGATTTGCGCAGATTCTTCTAATGATATACCTAAATCACGACCTTTGTTAGCAGCAGCAGCAGTGGCACTTTGCTTGGAAGTTTGAGTGGCAGCTTGACGATATGCTTCAGTGAAGGCTCTACCGAACACTTTGGCACCGGTGAACACTACTTGGACTAGAATTCTATGAGCCTATAGGGTTTGGTGGTTAGTATTTACATCTCTTTCATCAAATCTCTCTAAAGTGGCACTTTATGGTCCTCAAAAGCACCGCAAAAAAGCCATTTTTAAATAGACAGACATACCATATTACGAATGAATAATCTTCAAAAGAACGATTAAAGTCAGAAACAATTCTCTTTGTGCTTTTTAATAGCCAAACAACCTTCCAATTTGCCCAAATTTTCAACTTCCCACTTCTTTTTTTGTTTCTGAACCGAGATTAGTTAATCTCTTACTAAGCAAAATTCCCCGTATTTGAGAGAGTTTCCCCTCGGATCTCGACCCCACGTCCTTTTCAAAATTTAAAAAATTGTAAACATCAAAATAGGTCCAATTTCAACAATAGAAAACTGCGTTTTGACAAGCTTGACACTTTGGCTGGTTTGGTGATAATTTGAGTAATCTGCACGCCTGTGTTTTGGTGCTTTTTGCGTAAGTCACTGTCGTTTTTTGCCCCTTGATGCCCTTTTGATATTCTATATTCCCAAGCTTTCATTGTATTTCCCCCAACTTCCAACCACAAGAACCCTTCATGATTTTACCAATATGACGAAGAAACTAGCATTACAAGAAAAGGTGAATAGAAAGCCCATTTCCAGAGCATGCAAGTTCTGTCATCAAAAACACCTCCAGTGTGATCCGGGGAGACCTTGTAAGAACTGTGTCAAAAGAGGTTTGGCTGACACCTGTGAAAATGTGGAGAGGAAAACGGCAAAGTATCTAACTGGCGGTGTCAAGAAGGAACGATCCAATACCCCTACGGAATCCGAGGAGGAGACTCCAAAGAAGAAGAAGAGAAAGCCTCTCGTAAAGAAGGATCATATACCAGCTATTGCCCCCGCAACTTCCCAAGGACTTCCCTCAGTACCTCCTATTCTAGGACCTCCTACCCCAACGCAAGGAACTGCACCACCACCTTCAACCTACACTCCAATTCTTCCTAACGATGGTGATGATATACCCTTGCATTTCAATGTAAGCACTCCTGGATCCACGCTATCGTCTGTACGCAAGAGCAGAGTGAAGAGCGGTGATTATGAATCCTCACCAGATGTGTTTTCATCATTATTTGCCAATCAAGAATACGCGCAATTGGCAGATTTACTAGACAACAACTCGATTAACTCTCCAAGTCAATCATCGACTCACAACACCAACAATGATTTCCCCAATGCAGAATTCAGAACCTCATTTCAAACTGATCAAAACACAAGACCTTATATCTCCCTGTCTGACAACTCTACACATAATGGGCCAGATCCAGAATCTTTGGTCGATCCATCGATGCCTTACTACACGAGTCCCTTGATCCTTAGACATCTCATCAAGCAGCCAGAAGACGTCTACAGTACGCTGATCCAGCCACATAATTATCCAAAGGCCTACCATGCTTTGTTAGACTACTTGAAGACGCGTTTTAAGAAGGAGCAACTAATAACCATTGCCAAATCAATGGCTGAATACCGTCCAAGTTTCATCGCTGCTACTAGATCCCTTGTTGAGATGGATTTACTATTTGCAGAAAGATCCTTTCAGCGCTCTTTGCTTGAATACGAATCGATGTCCTCATTGTCATCAAGTCCAACGATTATGTGGAGAAGAACAGGAGAGGTCGTTGCCGTATCCACAGAATTCTCATCATTAACAGCACATACAAAGACCGAGCTACTCTCCAAACGCACTTTCATCATTGAACTCATGAATGAAAAGTCTGCATTAGATTATTTCAAATTATTCAGTTCTGTGGCGTTTGGTGATTTAAACGGTGTCATTATTACAGAATGTACACTACTGAGTCCCAATGGTGAAGAAATAAGGTGTGCTTCAACATGGACGGTGAAGAGAGATGTCTTTGATATACCGATGCTCGTTGTGGGTCAATTCCTACCGATATTGCAGGTAAGATAGTCAAGTTGTTCGGTTAGTTATTATTTATTGTTGGTGTGATCGAGGCATGAAGTGGCCATAAGCGGGAAAAATGAGGATTTATAACATATTGATCAATAGTGCATTTAAAGACAATGATGTTGAAAGGTAATGCAATATTAATATATCAGTTTCTTCTAATTCAGTAACTGCTGGCCATTTTCAAACCTGGAAAACTCATTATCGAACACAGTTTTGTGTCAAAGTTAGTGACACGGGGAAAACTGGCAGATGATGAAAGATACTGATTAAGTGGACTTGGATGGTTAAAATTTGTCTTTGAAGAAAAGTAAAAGCTTAATAGAGATACAGAAGATGAGTATTGGGATGGAAAGATATTGCTTCCTGCAGTATAAAATCGTTTTGAAAGCGCCACCGAAAAGGCTACTCCCCTATTATGTGCCCCCCTGCCAAAAGATCTCGAAAATTTCTTTTCTCGAAAATTTTTCAAATTCCACTTACAAAAGCTCATCTCGATCTCTTCAACTGGTCAAATAACACGCCAATTGACTGCAAAGATGACTGACAAATCCTCCTCTGCTACCGATAAGGAGTCCCTTCCTTTCTCTGAGCAACACTACTTTTCATCCTATGACCATTTTGGTATTCATGAAGAAATGTTGAAAGATAAAGTTAGAACACTATCATATCGTCAAGCTATCTTGAAAAACAAAGATCTATTCAAGGACAAGATCGTGCTTGATGTCGGTTGTGGTACCGGGGTCTTATCCATGTTTGCTGCTCAAGCTGGTGCTAAACACGTCTTGGCTGTTGACATGTCCAACATCATCGAGATGGCTCAAAAAATTGTCGATTTGAATGGGTTTAGTGATAAGATCACTCTGATTAAAGGTAAACTTGAAGACGTTGTGTTACCATATGATAAAGTTGATATCATTATTAGTGAATGGATGGGTTACTTTCTGTTATATGAATCCATGTTGGACTCAGTTCTATGGGCCAGAGACAGGTACTTGAAGGAAGGCGGGTTGATCTTCCCTGACAAGACCACCATTAACATTGCTGGTATTGAAGATGGTGCTTACAAGGATGAAAAGATCCACTTTTGGGAGAACGTGTACGGTTTTGATTACAGTCCATTCATCGACATCGCTATGTCTGAGCCATTGGTTGATATTGTGGAGAACACTGCCGTTGCCACCACATCTGCCCAATTGATCCATATTGATATTAACACTGTCAAGTTGGAAGATTTAGCATACTTTAAGAAATTCAAATTGAAAGCCACCAGAGATGAACTGATCCATGGTTTAGTTGCCTGGTTCGACATTTGGTTCCCATCCAATGACAAAAAGAACGAGGTATTCTTTTCGACAGGTCCTCAAGCCAACTATACTCATTGGAAACAAACCGTATTCTACTTGGAAGACGTGTTGGATGTTAAGAAAGGTGAAGAGATTGAACTAAGTCTGGCCAACCGTCCTAACGCTAACAACCCAAGAGAATTGGACGTTGAGATTGACTACAAGTTCGAAGCCGATGAGTACAGAAAGGCCCAGAACAAGCAAAACTTCTTTATGCGTTGAGAGCTCGGCCACCATTTATAGATATCCATTGCATTTGTATTACTATATAATCTTGCTATAGACCTTTCCATCAGAATTAAAAAAGAAGAGATCATAGTTCATTTCGTTAATCTACGTTGCATTGTTCATTTTCCGAGTTCTCCCTTGTAGAGATAACCTTTGAAAGCTTATTTGGCATTATAAAATCGCAAAGCCAGCCAGAGTTGGCGATTTGTTGAGAATTATGTTTGTTCGTTGACGTCAGTTTGGGCTTTTCCAGTAAAATTTCCTCCTTTCGCGCTTTTACCTATTCACTCATTGATTTTTCGCGATATTTTTTTTTGTTGTGAGTTTTGTGTCTTGTTGGGTTAGTTCAGTTTAAAAGAAGAGGATTGCGCTGATTCGTGAATTTGTTTCCGGTATTAAAGACTAGGAGAGTCAATGTGAGTATATCTGTGGCTAATGTTTGTTGGAGGTGGAGTAGAGAGGAATTGGAGAAGCAGAAGGAGCAGCTGGGGAAATGTCAGACCAGTGAAGAGCCCTGCACAACAGATGTTGAGACTTACGATGAGATGCCCATGCTGGACGAAATTCAAGAGATTGAGAGTCCATATCAGGCATGTCTTTTTTTTTGGACAATGAATGGGACTTTAGTGGGCCTAGAGCATGCTTCTGGAAGGTGTCGTATGCCCCAATGAGGGACACCGTTCCTGGTGCGCTGCCGATTACAACTGTGAGCACTCCGTTGTGTCAATGGCTCTCGAGAAGAGCTGAGGTAAAAGGGGAAGAGATAGAGACAATGGGCCAACTGCTAAGAAATTGGCCATGACTGCATCTCAGACCCACCCATCACATTGCCAGGTCTTCTTCCCAGTAGAGCGCCCAGTAGAGCTCCCCATGCCCACGTCGCTATCGCCGCGTCCCATCGTGATCGGCTTTGGCTGCACCTCTGAATGTTGGGACTACGCGAAAACGTGAATTTTATCAAACCATAAACATTTCCCTTGTTCCTGA
>JAMAIG010000258.1:0-22796 GCA_023629715.1 Taiozyma sp. PG4208 | reverse complement strand
CATAGCTAACGAAACTGCCATGTCCTCTTGATACGCAAATGTTCATTGCTTTTCAGAACCTCAACAAATGGGGTTTCTCTGTTCAATAGCTGTCCTTATCTCGATATAATCTACATATGAAATGGAGTTGACTCGCCTGGGGTCCCCCCATCATACATTTCAAGAATACATTGTTGCATCTTGAGTATCTTCATAATGATTGTAGTCTGGATGTAACTTCATAAGCTTTGAGTAGTTGTTCAACTTTGTGAGCTACGGTTTGTTTAAAGTCATTTTGAACATTGAAGCTCTGAATTCAACGGTTATTATCGAATTACATAGATCTCAATCACTACACTCTCTTACCAAATGATACTACACTCTGATAGAATGTGCGGTTCTGGGTTAGATCGGGAAAAGAGCAGGCAGAGAGCTAGGCAGGGGAGCTAGGGGTAACCAGGGGAACGCCAGTCAGGGAGCTCACCAAACAGACTGGTCTCTTCTACTGGTCACAAGAGATCCACTCAAGACACCAAAGACACCTGAACTGCGCCATCACTATAAGTGATGTAATAAACAGGAGTATCAACCACCAGCTCCCTGGGTAATTTCGTCAAGTTTGACCAATCTTGAGTGTTCTTCCTTGAAATTATACCTGTTTCGAACTGACTATCTAAAGACGTTGAAACAATGCCACAGTTGAACTGTCTTTTGATTGAACAAAGGATGGAGTTGAGAGCATTGTACTCCATGGGGAAGTCTAACGATTCGACCATTTGCCAATGGAATGAGGAAATATTGTCAACGATAAGAAGCCCCAATGGGAGTGACTCATTAACGAGATGTTTGAATTGAAATGTCTGAATTGATTTCAGCGATTTGATGAGGGATTCCATGTCCTTCACATGTTCGATAGCGACTCTATTGAACGATTGACCAGATTTCTCTCTCAATGTGTGATAATCTTGTGTCTTGGGCGTCCATGTGTAGTCTAAATCAAACAGGAGCACAATCCCCGGGTGTGAAGTAAGGTACTGGAGGACTATGCCTATGATTGACTGATGTCGTAGTCTCTTGGTTGTGCCTTCGATGAAGTGTATTGATTGTGAAGGTTGTTTCGATGGTGTGATAATTCTGTGTTCTGCAGGAACGAAATACTGGAAACCGGTTAATAATAAAACTTTGTGTCATGACACAATAGTTATATACTCACCTTTTGAAGCTTCACTGGTTTTATCTCCTTTAATAGTTCCATTTCTTCGCAATTTGTTTTCTTCTTTGTTGAAGGGCCGCTATAATTTCCTTAAACTGTTTGAAATTTTTCATACAAAAGTTTGACACATATTGAAAAAATGAATTGATCAAAGTACATGTAAACTGAACTAATTTATATATAATACCAAAATTCTAAATATCTAATTCAAGGCGGCCAATAGCACAACCATGTACCCAGGAATCAGGATATTGTCATTCATGTTACTGTTACCTTCTAGGATCCCACTCACGGTACAAGTCAACAGCAGGGCATGATAACTGTTTTCAGCAAAAAACCAACCAACCCACTTCAGTAAGGATGCAAGGGCATACGTGGAAAGGATGAAAGTGAAAGTCCCCTCTAGTGTCTTGTTCGTGTTGGCCCATGGGATCTCACCAAAATTGGAACCGATGATGGAGGCTAAAGAGTCTCCGACACCAAGGACAAGTAACCCTATGATGCTATCGTTGAAAAGAATTGGTAATGTGATTCCCAAGAACAAGTAAATGTAAGAAATGATCACTGGACCCTTTTCATCTCTGAAATCGGCAAATTCACGTAGATGAGAATCGATGAATTCCCCAAATGGGTATAGTTTCAAATATCTGATCAATTCCACAATGAAGAATAACACTAATGCACCTGACAATGCTAATTTCACAAAGTCTGGATCAATGAGGAATGGATACACTAGTAAGATTATCACTAGAAAGTGCCAAATCTTTCGTCTGAAGTTCGAGGACAACGAGAGTTTGAAGTTGAAGATCGTTGGGATTAACAACACGAGGGATGATAACCAGAGAGTGATAATATTCACACGGGTCTGAGTCGAAGTGACATAGTTGTTCAACCAGGTGATGGCATTGCCCTCTAAGATTGGGTTTAGTTGATACAATGCAGAGTAGATGAATGAACTGACCCATGATAAAGACAATAGAACACTTCTAGCGAGGTTGTTCTGCTTGTAAACGGAAATGATCAAATAGACGACCCACAAACCAACACCGAATGATATCATTAGCTTTCGTAAGATAATGATATGGATCGCCGTGGAATCAACGATGAACAAATCGATGATCAAAATAGAAAATAGGTTGTTCTCAACAATGTCCCATGATTTCAGTTCTGAGATCTTGGACAGCACATAGTTCACTATCATATGGGAGCCAACGATCTTTGCATTGTATATTGGTTGGAAAGCTAGCTCAGAATTTGATTGAATGATGGTCATCTCAATGAGCAGTTTGGCAAAAATTGGCAAGTCCAACATGGTTAAGGACAAAGCAGCATTGTATAACAATAGATCCTTATTTAGCACGAAGGAGAGCATTGTCGGCAAGAAGATCAAATACACGGTGTTCCAGGGTGGTAGTTGCTTCTCTGGGGATTCGAGATTAGCACGGTAGATAATGACAAAGGACATCAACATGGCAACAAGGGCACAACAAGCACTAATGAACAAGTTATAATCCTCTTCGACAGCTTCATAGGCAGGAATGAACTTCAAGTACGCCTGATGTGCGGCAAACGCCAAGATACAAAACTCTATGATATTGTTTGTAGTCAAGTGCTCCTTGTAGAATAGACCCAACCATCTGATGAACTGTTCTTGTGGGATGACAGTTGGTGGCCTTTGTGGTTTCTCTTCGGTGGACGCCGGTATTTCCTCGACGGTCTGTGCTTTGGCCCGGGACTTGCGCTCTCTCTGTGTCAGAGTATCCTTCCTGGCCATGATTCGGGTGTTTTGTCGTGTTTTAAAGAACTTTGTTAGTGGCTGTTTCCAAGTTGAAGCACGATTTCCCATCTCTGCATCTCAGTCGCGATGCGAAAAGCGCTTGAGATCTGATGAGACACAGTGGGAAGATGGTGTTCAGGTGTTCCAGTGCGGGATGTAACATCTAATTTGTGTATACTCAATAACTTATCAGGTGCCTTTACCAGGTGCTTATCAGGTGCCTTTACCAGGTGCCTTACCAGTTTCTAGATCTCTTTGAAGTATATCGAATTCCTCTCGGCACGTGCGAGATGAGTCCGGTACGCGCCACATACCCATACATTTGGAGACGTTGATGAAAAATAGAGAAAAATTGGTGGTTTTGTTTGAAAGTGGAAAAGGGAAGATTCCCCTTTGAGACCTCCCAGTTACTGCTAGTAGCTACGTTATAGGCACACACACGACACTGCCTCAAATAGAGAAACAACACAGTTCAAGGCCCCTCACCCCCCACCCACGCTCTGTACATGTTCTGCTTCATCCGATCGCCACTTATCATGGAGATATAACCTTATCAACAGCAGCCACTGAACAACCAAAACAAACACAGCACCACAGCGCAACAGCACCACTGACAGCCATGGTGACGATAAAAGAGCTCTCGCCGGACTTCATCCACTGTCCGCGTGACGACCTCATCATACTCATAGCACGCATGCTTCAGTCCCTGATATCAATCAACGACGACTACAACCAAGATTCAGACTCCATATCGCCCATCAATTTGACCAGATTCCATTCCAGAACGCCTCCAGCCATCTCGGTCTACTCGTATCTTGCACGTCTTGCTCGCTATTCCAGTTTGGAAAACGCGGTGCTTCTCGCTGCTGTCTACTACATTGACTTGCTGTCCACTATTTACACACCATTCACTCTGAACTCTTTGACAGTGCATAGATTCCTACTCACGGCCACCACGGTGGGGTCTAAAGGTCTATGCGACTCCTTCTGCACGAATTCACACTATGCTAAAGTTGGTGGTATCCAGGCCAATGAATTAGACATTCTGGAGAGAGAATTTCTGGCAAAAGTCAATTACAGAATCCTTCCAAGAGATTACAACATTGAAAACTGCACCAATGAGCAACAAGTCCATTCTGAACGCAAAAAATCCATCAACCCATTAGAACCTGACCCTCAATCTGTCGTCAAAGAAGATACCAAAATCAGCACTCATGAACAGCACAAATTGCTCAATGGTGGGTATAACATCCTGGACACGTACTTCAAGAAACTGGTGGCACTCGTTGGGAATCAAACCTCAATTGACGATCCATCAATCACAGAGCATAATGAATACATCATCACCAGCACTTTTGACCAAGCAGAGCAGGTCCCATTGATCAAGACAGAGCCAGACACATTACCAGATGGGAAATATCAACAATTATTGAAAGTCATCTATCTCAACAAAGACACCATACAGAAGAGAAAAAGTCTCGACCTGCCCATTGGCAATGTGGTGCACTCTCCATTGAAGAGGCCAGTGGATCCGGAATCACCATTGCCCAGTGGGAAAAGATCCAGTGTTTCTACTAAATAATGAATACTAATTTGCATGCCTTATATACTTTCTAGTCATTTCGCGAACTTGTCCTATACATTTCATTTCCATTATGCATTTTAAACTGAAATGAATACAAATGAGCCTTTGATCTCGAGATCTGCCAAATAAACGCCACATGATCGTCAAAGTAGAAACAAAGTGCATATGAAGATTAAGAGTTACAGTTAAAATCCGGATATTACCTAAAGGGTTTGTCCAGTCCCACGATTGGTGATCAATCTGATGTTTTCCACTTAGTGACATATACTCTTAAGTCTCAAGGACCCTTCATAACTGCATCAGAAAAAAAACAGTAGATCATTGTTTCAGTGACTGCCACCAATGTATAAAATTTGTGAAAGTTCCCCCATCTTTCTGATCTTTAGTCTTCCTTAGTGGCATATACTTGAACCCATGACGTCGAAACCAAGCACCACTGCCTCGCTCAAATCACTGAGCTCTAATGACGTTGATGTGGCCTTAAACTTCCTACTGAGAGAAAAGGGCATCGCTCCACCTGAACTCACAGCTGATTCCCACAAGAGGGTCCTGAAGAAATTGGATCTCTTTGTGCTGCCATTACTATGCACCATCTATTTCTTCCAGTTCCTGGACAAGGCACTGTTGAACTACTCCGCTGTCATGGGGATCAAGAAGAACTTGAAAGGTAATGAGTTTGCAAACTTGGGTACAATCTTCAATGCTGCATACATCTTTGGTGAACCTATCTGCGGTACTTTGATCCAGCGTTACCCACTTTCCAAGATCTTTAGCTCTTTTATCATTCTATGGGGGATCGTTGTTGGTTGTCATGCTGCTTGTCATACATATGCCAGTTTGATGGTTGTTAGAGTGCTGCTAGGTTTCTTAGAAAGTTCCACAGCCGTTGCCTTAGTGGTCATCAGCGGGCAGTATTACAATAAGAGTGAGCAAGCACAAAGAATTGGTTATTGGTGTTGTAGTTCCGGTTTAGCTACCATGTTTGGAGGATTGATGTCTTTTGCATTCCAACATGTGGAAAGCTCGGTTTTAGCTCCATGGCAAATCTTATTCTTGGTATTTGGTGGGATCACCTTCTTCTTTGGGATCTTTGTGTTCTTCTATTTACCAGACAATTCCACTTCTGCTTGGTTCTTATCAGATGAGGAGAAATTAATCCTCTTGGAACATGTCAGATCTAACCAGACAGGCGTGGAGAACAAGAAATTCAAGATCCATCAACTTAAAGAACTTCTTTTCCACGATAAATTAACTTGGTTGATGATATTATTGACAATCTGTTCACAAATCGTCACAGGTGCAGTGGGGACTTTCAGTACCACGATCACAGCCACCTTCGGATTCAACAACAAAATCAGTGCCCTATTACAGATTCCAATTGGTGCTGTGATCATCATCTGTATCTTTACTTCCACTCAGTTGATTTCCAAGTTCGGCCACATCACAGCAGTTCATGTCTCAATGTATGTCCCATCTGTGATCGGTGCCGGTTTGCTAACTGGCTTGGATCGCCACCACAAGATTGGTAACCTATTCGGATTATACTTGATATATTCAGGTTCTTGTGCCATTACAATGCTCTACTTATGGAACAGTTTCAACACTGCAGGCTACACGAAGAAGATTTACAGAAATGTGATGACGATGATGGCCTTTGCAGTGGCCAATATTATTGGACCTCAATTGTTCAGAGACTACACTTATCCAAGATACATCCCAGCAAAGATAGTCATCTTGGTTACACAGACCGTGGCTATTCCATTGACTCTATTTATTGGTTGGTTAACGTATAACGAAAACCGGAAAAGGGATAAGGAAGAAGTGCAAGACACGATTGAAAATATTGAGTTCTTAGATCTGACTGATATTGAGAACAAGAGCTTTAGGTACTCTTATTAGTTAGGTTAGTTTTATCCTATAATAATGAAAAAAAGCTAATGATCTTAGATCACTTGACCGTCACTCCGAAAGACACAACCAGTAGAATCAATAATAAATTTAAAACACAACAGAGAAACTAAAGCTACAACTCGAATTATCATTACTAAAACATATTAAACCATATTTAGGTTACCTATTTCTTAGCGGCCTTGGCAGCGGATTTGGTAACTTTACCGGCACCAGCTTCAGCTTTTTCAACAGATTTGATGACACCGACAGCAACAGTTTGTCTCATGTCTCTGACAGCGAATCTACCTAATGGTGGGTATTCAGTGAATGGTTCAACTGACAATGGTTTGGTTGGGATGAATCTAACGATAGCAGCATCACCAGATTTGATGAATTTAGGGTTTTCTTCTAATTTCTTACCAGATCTTCTGTCAATCTTTTCCAAGATTTGGTCGAACTTACAGGCAATGTGAGCAGTGTGACAATCCAAGACTGGAGAGTAACCAGCAGAGATTTGACCTGGATGGTTCAAGACGATAACTTGAGCGTTGAAAGAAGCAGCACCCTTTGGTGGATCGTTCTTGGAGTCACCACAGACGTTACCTCTTCTAATTTCCTTAACGGAAACGTTCTTAACGTTGAAACCAACGTTGTCACCTGGTAAACCTTCAGTCAATTGTTCGTGATGCATTTCAACGGATTTGACTTCAGTGGTGACACCAGCTGGGGCGAAAGTAACAACCATACCTGGCTTGATGACACCGGTTTCAACTCTACCGACTGGCACAGTACCAATACCACCAATCTTGTAGACATCTTGTAATGGTAGACGTAGTGGCTTGTCAGTTGGTCTTGATGGTGGCTCAATGGCATCAATGGCTTCTAACAAAGTCTTACCCTTGGAGACACCAGCCTTGGTTTCCTTTTCCCAACCTTTGTACCATGGACAGTTGGTGGAAGGTTCGATCATGTTGTCACCGTTCCAACCAGAGATTGGGACGAATGGAACAGCCTTTGGGTTGTAACCAACCTTCTTGATGAAAGAAGAGGCTTCCTTGACAATTTCTTCGAAACGTTTTTGGTCCCATTTGACAGAGTCCATCTTGTTAACGGCAACGATTAATTGTCTGACACCTAAGGTGAAGGCCAATAGAGCGTGTTCTCTGGTTTGACCATCTTTGGAGATACCAGCTTCGAATTCACCGACACCACCAGCAATGATTAAGATAGCACAATCAGCTTGGGAAGTACCAGTAATCATGTTCTTGATGAAATCTCTGTGACCTGGAGCATCAATAACGGTAACGTGGTATTTTGGAGTTTCGAATTTCCATAAAGCGATATCAATGGTGATACCTCTTTCTCTTTCAGCTTTTAACTTGTCTAAAACCCAAGCGTATTTGAAAGAACCTTTACCTAATTCAGCAGCTTCTTTTTCAAACTTTTCAATGGTACGTTTGTCGATACCACCACACTTGTAGATCAAGTGACCAGTGGTGGTAGATTTACCAGAATCGACGTGACCAATAACAACGACGTTAACGTGAGATTTTTCTTTACCCATTCTTGCTTATGTGACTAAATTCTCAGGAGGAATGCAAATAGTTTTCCGGTGTGAGGACAAAGAAAGGGAAAAAAGTGTTGAAGAAACGAAAGAACAAGTGGCGATTTGGCAGTCTTTTTATATTTGAAAATTTTGTCTGAAATTTTTTTTTGTTCTGGAAAGTGAGATGAGATTTCTAGGCAGCCGTGCTGACACTTACTATGAGAACTCTCAATATAAATATGCCGGTTATACTGTGATCTCTCTCCGTACTGTTCTGAGAGTTACGCTAGAACGGATAATTTGGTATTGGCGGGTAATGCGATGAGATGCAGGTAATTTCGCGGAAGTTCGCGGAGTTTCTCCAAAAAGAAAAGAGCCCTTGTGATGGTGAATGTACTCAAACTATACGAATATTGGAGTGGCGAAAGCGGGAATTTGACGTGACTGGTCCATGTGTAACCAATGAATCATCATAAATGCCCATTTCAGCGAAATTAAAGCTGGAAAACTACCTTTAACAGCATTCGTTTATTGGCTTCTCCCCCCGAGAAAAGAAATGTTTTTTTATTGCTGCACGGCCCAATTCGGTAACTGCTAACAAACCTGCAGAACAACCAAAAAGTACACAAAGATCAGTACATAAAACGTAAAAACCAACAAATCAACAAATCAACTGGCAAAATGTTTCAGGTCGTCATCGATTAATTCCCAGTGGCCCTTCTCCTGCAGCCACTGCTTGTTGAACAGCTTGGACTTGTATCTCTCAGCTGTGTCCGCGACAGTGGTCACCACCGTGGAGCCCTCAGGCAATGACAGGGCCAATTGTCTCGCTCCAGCGATGTTCATCCCACCACTGGCACCAACCTCCAGCCCATCGTTCTTCTTCAGCCTGTAGATGGTGTTGATCACCTCGGGATCTTTGATTCTGATAGCACCGTCGGCTAGATCTAGGACATCGTGCAATTGACCTGTCAATGCCCTCTTACCAACACCTTCAACAAAAGATTCACCTTCAGCTTCCCAGCTCTCACCTCTCGTGGAAATATACGAGTAAAGACCAGACCCTTCCCTATCAGCTATATAAGTCTTCACTTTCCCACCAGATTTGCTCTTCAAGAATGAAGACACACCGCAAAAGGTACCACCGGTACCTGCAGCAGCAATAAACCCGTCAATTTTCCCACCCGTCTGTTCCCAGATCTCTGGACCTGTATTCTCATAGTGAGCCCTTCTGTTGTTCAAGCTGTCCATCTGATTCAAATGGATAGTGTTCTCGTGTTCTTGAGCGTACTTGATGGCCAAGTTGTTCACATACTCAGGGTGGTCCTGAGGGACCAATGGACCCAGCACAACTTCAGCACCGAGTTCTTCCAAGATGTTGATCTTCTCTGGAACAATGGATTCAGGTAAGAATAAGACAACTTTGAAAGGTGGATCATAACTTCTTGCGATCAATGCTAATGCAATACCAGTGTTACCAGCAGTGGCTTCAGCAATCGTGCCACCTGGTTGTAGTCTACCTGATTTCAGGGCGTCCTCCAATAGATATAGAACAGCTCTGTCCTTGATTGACTTCCCACTATTGGTGTATTCAGCCTTGAAGTAGACATTTCTACCGATCTCATTAGAGATGGATTCGATCTTCACAAGAGGAGTGTTTCCGACACCGGCTTTGAACTCTTCCACAGTAACTCTTGGATACTCGGCCATCTTTTCAGTGGTTGAGCTGGAAAAGGTGTAAAAGGTGTAAAATGTGTGGTTATTATGTCTCGGGTTTTGCAAATCAGACACTAAAAGTGAGTTCGAAAAATTGATTGAATTAACAAGTTGTCAGGTATTCCGGGTAACCGTACACCGGATCTGCCTTGCGACGTACTTTATCAGAGATTCCATCTCTTTGTATACGTTACATATTATAATAGAACATCCGATCTATCTGTCTATCTACCAAACCAGTAGTACTTAAACCCATCCTACAAGGTGCCGGCCGGCCCATTGGATTAGGTAATCTGGTAGTTGGTATAGACACTCTCCGAGTTTTCACATTCAAATATTAATAGTGTCATCTCTGTTGTCGTAGTAATGTCTGACAATTTTTTTCCACCTGATTTGCTTTATCAATTTATATATTAGCCACCAAAGTTGATTACTAAAAAGTTTTATCAAAATTCTCCAAACTTCTCTTTCAACCTTCCCAAAGCCATCAAAATGTCTGTTGTCTCTCCAACTATCCAATTCAATCCAGCCACTCAAAAGCTGATCACTGTCGCTGCAGGGTACGTATCCGCAACTTTCACGCTTCTCCAGTTCATGTACTAACTTTTCATCATGTAATAGCTGTTTCTGGGGCGTTGAACATATTTACAGAAAGAACTATGCCAACAAAGGTTTGATTGATGCAAAAGTCGGTTTTGCCAACGGTCAGATTCCAGATCCGTCGTACAAGAGAGTATGTGAAGGTGATACACAATTTGCTGAAGTGTTACAGATCTCATATGACCCAGTTAAAGTCTCGCTTGTTGAATTGCTAGGTTTCTTTTACAAGATTCATGATCCTACCACTTTGGACAAACAAGGTGCTGATACCGGTACGCAATACCGTTCAGCCATCTTCACCCACTCAAATGAAGACCTGAAGATTGCAAAGGAGGTCACTCAACAATTTCAACCAAAATGGAACAACTCTATTGTGACAAAGATCGAACCAATCAAGAATTTCTATGATGCTGAAGACTACCATCAATTATACCTAGATAACAACCCTACTGGTTATCAATGTCCTACGCATTTTATTAGAGACTTATAATCTTTATATTCAAAGAATTCTCTAATGGAAACTGATGGGGGTGAAATTTAACCTAACCATCAAACCAGATGACAAAGAAACCAGATGATGAAGTGTATATCCAATACACCGATGATGACTAGTAGTAATAAAGAAGAAAACAAACTCCGTAAGCAACCAATTTAATCCGCTAAAAAAGACATTTCAAAAGACGACGAATTGAAGAGTATGATCATAAGAAGGTAGGTTTTGGTAATGATTTGGTTTCTGGTGAGTTTTGGAATGAGGGACCAGCATAGTTATTACGTTGGATGGCACTTGGCTTAGGAGAGGCAGGTTTAGGCTTGGCCCTTGAAGGATCCTGGTGTTGGTATTTCTGGGGCTGGTGTGTATAGTCCTGGTGAGGGTCCGCATGGGCAGCGCTTGCGGGTGGTTGCTTCTTCGGCTTTGGTTTGTGGTTTGGGTTTTGGATGTGGTCTTTCTTCTTTCCGTTGCCAAAGTTGGGTTTCTGGCCGTTTGGAAGAGAGGGTTCCGGGATGTGCACGTTGTCGCGCTTGGGCTGTGTGAAGAACTTTGTGTCTTGCTGGGACGTTTGTTTAACCATCATTTATAGAGATTTTGTGGAGGTTTCAGGGGCAAATGTTCGGCAAACGTGCGTTGAGTCGTTTATCTTTTTTTGTAAGGGTCAACACAAAAAACCACCCGAACACCAGGTAGTATACAGGAATGAGAATCCACTGGAAGCCACTGGAAGCCACCAGAAACACAACAGAAACACAAATGGACTACAACCTCAAGAAGGAAAACAGAAAGAAGTTCCAGGACAAGAGCAAACTCAAGCGCCACCACAAGAAGGACTACTCCAAAGTTGTACGGGAAGGTGATCCAATCGAGGAGAGAGAACCAGAGAGAGTGAGAGAGTACGACATCGAAGGGAACCCAATACTCTATGACGACGAAGAACTGGACCTCCAGGGCAACATCGTCCTGAAGGGCTCCACCAACGACTTTCGGTACAAGGAGCAGCTTCTGGATATGGAAGTCCTGGAGGACAAGTACGACATCGACTTCAACAAGGTGATCCACAGTGATGAAATCTTGAAGAGAGCAAAAGGTCCGAAACAGATGAGCTCAAAGGAGCTGCTCCAATTGGAGATTGTGGACGCTGATTTCTCCAAAAATTCACAGCAGACCGTGGAAGAACATACATACATCCCACAGGTAAAGACTGCCCCCAAACTTGTTAATAAGACGCCCCAATACTTGAAAAAGGACGAGGAATTTCTAGACGATTTGTTATAGACTGTGCTGCCCCGACCAGGTTTCTACCAGTACTTTCTGTAGTGTTACGTAATTGCCTCATCGGTTAGGGCCGCATTTTGCTCTTACCCGGTCAATTTTTTTTTTTTTTTCTCTGGGTTGAAATTTTTTTTTTATCTGATTTTGCTCAATGGAAAAAGCATTTAAATAGTCTCTAAATCACTTTTCCACCACTCAATCCATATCATAGAGAGTAACCATGGCTGTGTCTGCATCCAAAGCTAAGAGAGACGCTAAGAAGGCTGCTTCTGGTAAGAAGCCAAAGAAGGAGAAGAAATCCGTCGAAGAAGAAGCTGCCGATGAAATTTCCAAACTGAAACTACAACAAGATAAAGATGGTCTATCTGACCGTGTCACAACTGGTGTCTTGGACTCATTGGCTACCTCAAGAGATATCAAGCTATCGTCCGTGTCATTGCTATTCCATGGTAAAGTTTTGATCCAAGATTCTGAATTGGAACTGAATTATGGTCGTCGTTACGGTTTGCTGGGCGAAAATGGTTGTGGTAAATCTACTTTGTTGAACGCCATCGCTGCCAGAGAATTCCCAGTCCCAGAACAAATCGATATCTACTTGTTAAACGAACCAGCTGAACCATCTGAATACAGTGCTTTGGAATACGTTGTCCGTGAAGCTGAATTGGAATTGAAGAGATTAGAAGACCAAGTTGAACAAGTCATTGTTGATGACGGTCCAGAATCACCAATCTTAGAAGGTCTATATGAAAGAATTGACTCCATGGACCCTTCCACTTTTGAATCAAGAGCCGCGGTCATCTTGATCGGTTTGGGTTTCAACTCACAAACTATCAAAAAGAAAACCAAAGATATGTCTGGTGGTTGGAAAATGCGTGTCGCTTTAGCTAAAGCCTTGTTCGTTAAACCAACCCTACTGTTGTTAGATGACCCAACTGCCCATTTGGATTTAGAAGCTTGTGTCTGGTTAGAAGAATACTTGAAGAGATTCGACCGTACTCTGGTCTTAGTTTCCCATTCTCAAGATTTCTTGAACGGTGTTTGTACCAACATGATTGACATGAGAATGCAAAAAATCTTGGCCTATGGTGGTAACTACGATTCTTATGTTAAGACCAGATCTGAACAAGAAACTAACCAAATGAAATCTTACAACAAACAACAAGAAGAGATCGCCCATATTAAGAAATTCATTGCTTCTGCCGGTACTTATGCTAACTTGGTCCGTCAAGCTAAATCTAGACAAAAAATCTTGGATAAGATGGAAGCTGATGGTTTAATTGAAAAAGTTGTTCCAGACAGAGTCTTTTCATTCAGATTCCCAGATGTCGAAAAATTGCCTCCTCCAGTCTTATCTTTCGATAACATTTCATTCGCCTATGATGGTAACCCAGAACATAACCTATATGAGAACTTAAACTTTGGTATTGATATGGATTCAAGAGTCGCCCTTGTTGGTCCAAATGGTGTTGGTAAATCCACTCTACTGAAGATCATGACTGGTCAATTACAAGCCCAAGGTGGTAGAGTCTCAAGACATACTCATATCAAAGTTGGTGTCTACTCCCAACATTCTGCTGATCAATTGGATCTAACCAAGACCCCACTGGAGTTTGTCCGTGATAAATTCTCCCACATTTCTCAAGATTTCCAATACTGGAGAGGTCAATTGGGTCGCTACGGTTTAACTGGTGAAGGTCAAACCGCTCAAATGGCCACTTTATCAGAAGGTCAACGTTCAAGAGTTGTGTTTGCCCTATTGGCCCTAGAAGCTCCAAACATTCTACTGCTGGATGAACCTACTAACGGTCTGGATATTCCAACCATTGATTCCTTAGCTGACGCAATTAATGCCTTTAACGGTGGTGTCTGTGTTGTTTCGCACGATTTCCGTTTGTTGGATAAGATTGCTAAGGATATTTTCGTTGTTGAGAACAAGAATGCCACCAGATGGGACGGTACCATCACCGAATACAAGAACAAGCTTGCCAAGAATGTTGTCTTATAAGTGGATTGTATAGGGTATTTAATTTGCACATTTGTTTATTGGTTAACGGGCCTGTAAGACTGAGTATATTATATTTCGCTCATGATCAGTCAGAGTAGATCTCCGTGATCACCGCTGTTCGTGGATGACCACTAAAACCTGATCCTTGATGGGGCAAAATGAGTCTGGTAGCTCCTCCCTAGAGTACTAGACACTGTTCAGTAGCCCTAATTATGTGCAGGGGACGTACTAACGACCGTTGCACCTCAATGGAGAAGCCATACATTTCGTATTCTACACAAACGCATCTCGAATCATATGAACAAACGGTCAAAAATTCGCTTACGCCCCACTACGACGCCCACAAGTTCCCCGTGTGGCGCAACATGCACGGTTAACTCGCAAACTAGCTGCAATTCCTGTTCTTCTGCTGCAATGGACGCGACTTTGTTGGAGTTTCCTGTTCGCTAGAATCCATGGTATTGCCTAATCGGGACAAAAGTAAACAAAGAACCATGCATACTAAAAAACGAGGAATGCACTGTCTTTGAGGATTCAGAACTGAAATTTTGCAGTTTTTGTTGACAAAAAAGTTGAAAGAAGCTTGTAGAGACGAGCTCTACAGTAAGAACAAGTTTCAGAAGCCTGGGATTAGTAAACAAAGTGGTGGAGTTTGCTCAAATTAGACCACAACTATTCCCTACTGAAAAGTTTCACGTTTCAAGCCATCCAGTTTAACCTACTCAAAGACTACGTTATAAATAGAATTTACCTGGATTGCAATTAGATTTTGACCATTGGCATAAAATTGGAACCATTTCCTTCTTCTCCCTCTCCAACTCGATTCAAGAACAATCCTCATTCCCTCCTTCACCGCCATGTCCTTCAAAGAGCACAGAAGACGGCCAACGTCCGTGACATCTCGAGACGCTTTCAGCTCACAAATGGATCAGCAAGATAAGACATACATTGCAGCCGATGGCCAGGTGCTTCAGTCCTCCATGGTCAAGAATGGCTCCCCATCTAAGAGACAAATAGCTGGTTCGACATCACAGGTCAGGTTCTCACTACCTCCTCCATCTGATGAGAGCGAGGTGGATCAAGACAAAGAAGAAGACGAAGAAGATGAAGATGAAGACTTCAGTGACGACTCGTTCCTTGAGGACGAAGAATGGCAGGATTGTTCAGACGAAGAAGAAGACAGCAACGAGGAATCCCTCCAGGCAAACCTAGTATTCAACTTGGACACCAAAGAGCTCTGCAGATCCAATTCGAGAGGTAGAAATAAAGCAAAGGCACCAGACACTGTTGCTGACTCAATGAGAGATATGCTTACCGACAGCTCTGAAAGACACAAACTATATCTGAAACCAAACTCAGGACTGAATGACCAAGTGATTCCCGTCCCTGTGGAACTTGAATTGCCTCCACTAATATCACCGAAGAACAAAGGCAAGCCTAGACCGAGATCACTGGTCTTCAATGGGTACTCTTACGAACCATTTGATGTCCAATTCATTAAAGATAGAAGACAGTCCAGCTCGATATTCGGTTCATCAAACGACATCCAATCTTCCCCATCCAGGTCTTCAATCTCTGTCTCACCATCCAAGATTACTATTCCAGATCTGAACAAACCATTCTCCAGATCACCAGTGAGAGCGCTCCCACTAGATAATGAAAAAGAGATTGAAAACCCAAGTCCAGCTGCAAAGAAACTGAACAATCAATTGAACCGGGGCTTCTCATTCCCAAACAGAGCAGACCAATCATTGCCGCCTCTACCACACGAACCAAAACACATTTCAGTCACAAGGCCTATGTCATTACCAAACTCTTCATCCGGTTTGAAATTGTTTAATGATGAAGGTGAACTACCATCACCAACTAGAGCTCCAGACAGATTCTTAAAACAACGAGACCAACCATCACAACCACATCGACAAGCTGCTCCACCACAACCACAATTTACAAAAGCTCAAACTATGAGTCATCGCCCACCTCAAAAACAATATAGCATACCAACTCAGAAGGTTCAACAACAGCAGTCACTGAATATGAATATTCCAAAACCACAACGTGCGTTATCACAAGACCCTAAGCAACAGTCGCCTATCAAATTTCATCACCATCGTAACTCAGAGTACCAACTGGAACCTGAAGCACAAGCCATCCACCAAGAGAAGATCAGGGGCCAGCCACTTGAAGAAGAAGAACAAATCAGACAAGTTAGTGATCACTCTATCACCTCAATCCAAGACTCTATTCAAGATTCCATTCAAGAGTCTCACCAAGGCTCATCACCACAGCTGCAAGAATCAAATGAGACTCTTGTTCCAATGTCTATCCGAGGATCGATCCAAAGGTCTATTCAAGAGACTGTTGAATCGATTGAAGAAGACGACGGTTCCATCATTTCTGTTGAACAGGATGATACACAACTATTAGCACTGGGTAACCTAATTATTGCGTCTTCAAGTGGTTTGAATGTCTCTGCCAGAGAAATACAACAAATGGACAAATCATTGACAACAATTGAACAGCATACCTTCTCATACCATGAAAAACCATTGGGCTCCTATCAACAGGAGATAATCTATCCTGCTGATAACGTTGAAGCTGAACATGTTCGTCTGGTGTCTAAAGCTTCAAAATTGGAGAAACACAAGCATTCCCCACCAATGTCGCAATCCAGTTATGAATCTGAATTCAGCGAACCATTCTCGCAGACGTCCTCTCAATTTACAACAGCTACCTCTGTTGCATCCATGGATGAAACCACAGTAGATTTGACAAACGATGGTTATGATGTCACTTATATCAAGGACAAATCAGATAAAGTGAATTCATTTAGAAGTGTGCTCAAGAAGAAAAGCAATGGTGACCTTCAAGAGACAATCATTTTGGATGACGAAGATGATGATGATGATGATGATGACGATAATTTAAAGCTTCATTTGGCAAAACTACGAGGTTCTGGTAAACCAAGACCTAAATCTGCATTGGGATATCTTGAGTTTGAAAACTCCAATAGATCCTTCTCTAATTTTTCATTTGACACTGTTGGTTCTGAAGTTCAGCTGCATTACAAATCAGGTGAAGAATCCTTCAAGAAGGCCAACAGACTGTCATTGAAAAAATATCCACGAACTTACATTCAGAACAAGTCAGTTCTGGAACTATGTGATGACACAATGCAATCGACAAGAGAAATTATGGAACATTTGAAAAGACAGCGCACCATCTTAATGAATGAAAAGGAAAGGTTACGCAAAGAACAAGTCAAACAACAAGAGGAGCTGAAGAAGATCCATAGCTTGCAAGTGGAATTGAAGGCTAAACAGAGACCAATTTCGATGGATGATGGTGCCAGCCAATACTTTGATTATGCCAATGGCCAATCATACAATTTCCAATCGTTCATGACTACCAAGACATGAGTGACCTCTATTCACATGAAGACAATTATTTTTATATTTCGATTATTACGTTCCGTTGCATCTGGGTTCTGGTTATAACTAGTTAGTGCTTTACCTTAATATTAAATGCTGTAGCTCGTTTATTGATGCTCATCTCTATCAATTGACACAATTAATGCTAATGCTATGGTGATCCATCAATTGAACCTTCTGAGATAGGTGATAATTCCACCAGCTTCTCACTAATGAATACAGGGTTTGGACCAGTGAAAGATGAGATTGGAGTCATGTAAGGAAACCTCATTTGCTCTGGTACCACTTCTTGGGAATTCACAGAGTTGCTTCTCGATGGATGGTTGAACAAAGTCACTGTTCTCCCACTAGTTTCAAACTTCGTATTCAGAGGGCTATCAACATATGCCAAATTACTTTTGTTGCGGCTCTTCAATGATTTGGATTTCGGCTTCACCTGTTGTCGTTGTGAATTCTCATCGTCATAAGAGTCGTAGTCTTCAGGAATTCCATTGATTTCATCCAGCAGAGAATCATAGGAGTCGTTAACCCCCTGCGGTTTGATTTTCAAAGAATCTTCGTCATCTGATATCCAAGAGTATCTATTATTTATTGTGTACTCTTGCTCGAGGTTTGTCGGCAGTTGATGGTACTTTAATGATCTTTTTGACTGGAGCGATGGTTTCTCCTTGAATCCTGTGAGCAGCTGTTGAGATTGTTGTTTCAAAGGGGTAGATGAGAGTGGTGCATCTTCAGATGGTGTTTCATTCGCTGATGGTGGGAGGAATGGCTTTTGTTTCGTCTCTTTTTGTGGAATAGATTCTTCTTCTTCATCAGAGAAATACTTTCTGTTAAACAGCTCTTCATCGTCATTAAAATCATTCTCCTCATCAAAATAGTTCATATCTTCGTCAAAATCATCATCCTCAATCAGATCATTGATATAGAAACCAGGCTCGCGTACGTATTGTTGTGGTTGGATCTCCACTTGCGTCTTGTAATACCTTATAGAGGCATTTCTACCAGCTCTTTCATTCTCTTCGAAGGAAAAGTCGCTCTCGTAAGCCTCATCTTCATCAACGACTTGAGCACTCTGTTCTGATATCCCTGCGTTGCTCTTTGCAGGACTGGCCGCCCTTGGTCTCTCTGGAGTCCTGGCTTCTGTGTTATTTGAAAGGTCAAGCACCTCAGGATAATCTTTTCTCATGTGCAAATCATCGTCGAAGCTGTCAAGATCACTCTTCTCTGGAGTAATTGGGATCTCTATGCCGGCATTTGTAAGTGAGTCTGGTGTCAATATCTGGGCTCTTCTGTGTATGTTCTTTATCTCCACCAGGGAGTTGTTGCTGCTCTTGTCAGGGATCTCAAGCACGGTGTTCAAGGGCAGTTGTAACAGTTCCTCCTTGAGAGGGTGTGTGTGTGAGCTTGCAAGGTCAGCTAAGGAGTCCAACGATTTGGATGAGAGTGTAGAATCAAAGCTTATCCTACCTGGCTTAACACCAGAGCTTCGTTGTGTATTAATGCCCCATTCATGGGTTCTTGTTCCGATGATTGATGGTGAGTCTGTGGTTTTGGAGGGCGATATGGGGGAGAGGTTCACAGTGCCGTGGCTGAGCAGGTTCTGGGAGGAGCCCCTGGATCTCTGGAACAGGCCTCGCAGCTTCTTGGTCTTTCCTGTGGGAGAGGTTGGTGCGTAGGTGGGCGAAGGAGGGAAGGAGTCCTCTGATTGCCGCTGCTCGCTGGGCTCTGGGTCCGGGGACAGGGACTCGCCCGTGGCGCCCGAGCGGACTCTCTTGTGGGACTTGATGAAGGACTTCATTGCCTGTTCAGGGTTCAGGGACTCCGCAGAGATGGATTGGATTGTCAGGCATTATCTTTCAACTTTCACTATTGGCTGGCCTGGTCAAGCCACGCCACAATTACACTTGAACTCATCAAAAGTATGGCTGCAGCAGATGTTGACAAAGAAGAAGTCTACAGGGAGAGAACGAATGTCAGAGAGCAACCACATACAGAGCACTATCGCAGGAATTGGAATCAGCGTATTTGGTGAGCTGGTCGAGGAAGTCGAGTCCTATAAAGTTGTGTACTTCATCCATGGACGTGAGCAGGACCAAAGCTTTTCTAATGCGAAGGCTCTCGAGCTTCTGAAAAGCTACAAGGGGAAAGACTTGCTGGTAGTGACATTCGATTGCCCAAACCATGGCTCCCGCGTTGTTGATCCTAAGAGAAACCAAGACATCGGCGAGAACAGTACACACGCTCAAGATATGCTCTCCATAATTGACGGAACAGTTGAGGACGTGAGGCTGATAAGGGAGTACTTGGACCTGTTTATCCCGGGGTTGGAAGGCAAGAAGCACACACACATTGTTTCAGGATTCTCGATGGGGGCCCACTCCACTATCAGAGCTGCTGCTAGATATCCTGAGCTCTTTACAGGTGCTGTTCCAATCTGTGGATGCTTCGATCTAGGAGCTTTATTGTCTGCTAGAATTCCTCCTGGCTCTAAAATCCCAGACGGTGTGGTTAAACTATGTCTTGCAACTGATATACTCATCCATCAACGTTATGACACCAAGAATCTGAGGACATTGGCAATGTTTGGTAATAGCGATAAGATAGTTCCATCGGAACCATCAATCCCATTCATAGAGAAGTACACAGAGAAGGCACATCTCTATGACCCTTTAGCCTTTAAGGTGGAAGTATTCAACGCTGGTCATGAGGTCACGGGGGAGATGATTGATACGTTTGCTCTTTGGTTAGATGGCTTGGACTAGTTCTGCTCTCAGGACAGAATTGTTTGCATTTGACAACGGGAGGCGATTAAGACCTCTCATAGACAATGTCAGAGACAATTAGCCCTTAAATAAGTTATGTTGCAACAGTGAATTCCAGGGTGGCGCTGCTTAACAATCTGGCGCTAGCATTTATAGCCCGCCACTTTTATAGCTTCTTAACTTCAACATTTCTAGTGCCTACTAGTTGCTTCCACCTCCAAATATATACGTATATAAGCTAGATGCACCGGCCGAAGTCATAGCGACCAGTTTGTGAACATCTGCCAGACAGTTAGTTATATATACACAATAACCGTGTGGGACGTGCTGATCCATTGGAAAATTAGCGGTGAATAAAACCCTGAATATTATTCTCTCGCTGATAGATCATAAAATAAGTATTTACAATTCTCTAACAAACTTAATCAGACTGATCCGAATGTGTTCTTAAAGCATCAAATACAACTGAATTATGGCACTAAATGCACGTTTAATTTACTAGTCACTAGAAAACCAAAAAATCTGGACAGTGAACCTAGTGGTCAGGCATGAATTGTAATATGTATATAGATTCATTACTTCGTTGGTTTTAGCGGCTGGAGCAGTTAGCTGGAACAGGTGGTTGGAGAGGTGGAAAACTCCGACCTCAAGTAGAAAACAGGGCAACAATACCGGCACATACTTTCTCAGTGTTTGTGGATGGACTACCAGGGACGTCCATAGTAGTAACCCGTCGTTTGTACGAACTTCTTGTAAAAAGTGTAACGACAGTGATTAAAATCAATGATGTAACAATCGTAGCTTTGATAAAAGTTATATCCAAATTATCGTGACCGAGGGAACCAAAATGGAGAAATGGACCAACCCATATCGTTAAAACATATATCTATATAATATCTTCGAGCTATCTGCCATTTTGCCCTAATCATATCCACCATTCACGATGTACTAATCCTAGTTTACGAAGTTGGATAATAATTAAGTGTCAAAGAAAAAATTGGGTAATCACACAAGTCATCTATATACAAAACAAATGCACAATGCTCTAAAAAATCATGTGCTTTCAACCCTGCTCAAAAGACTGGTGTTTTCAGCACTGGAAGCCTTCCCAATTTCTTCAGCCTCTTCTTCTTCGTTTGGAACAGTTTCGTATTCTTCTTCCTTCAGGGAGTCTGGTTTGGACATACCGATAACTTCTACTTCTTTAAGCATAGCTTCTCTAATTTTTTCAGTCAACTCAGAAACATCGGATGGTTCTAGACCTTCAGTTGAGAATGGTTCCAACACCTTGATGGTGATCTCACCGGATTCAAAAGTCTTAGTCTTGCTGTTGACTAAAGAAGAGGTATTGGAAACAACAATTGGGATAACAGGGATTTGAGCTTTTTGAGCCAAGTGAAAGGCACCCTTCTTGAAAGGTAGTAAAGTTGGATTTTCAGAGTAAGATCTGGTACCTTCTGGGAAAATGTAGAGGCCCCTCTTCTTTTCTTTTAATTCAGCCAAAGCCTTGTTTAGAACTCTGACAGAATTCTCTCTATTAGAACGGTCTAAGAAGAAAGTACCACTCAAAGCCATGAACCAACCTAGGAAAGGAATCCATTTCAATTGTTTTTTAGAAGTGACTGTGCAACCTTTTGGGAAGATTCTACCCAGGATTAAAATATCAAGAGTTGACTGATGATTACCGACAATAATAGCAGGTAAACCCTCTAGTCTTTCGCCATTGATCAGCTTGATTCTGATACCCAAGAGTGTAGAGAAAGTATGATAAAACACTCTAGCAGTAGTCCATTGAGCCAGATGACGTTTACCAACTAACGACAGGGCAATTGAAGCTAAGACACCGTACAAAGCACAGCCACCAAGCACAGAAACGGCAAGAATAGTCTTGGAGTAGTATTTCACAGTCTTGAAGAAACCCATATCGTCAACAGCGAAGTCCAGAAACACAGAGACTCCCTGGGATCTTTCTGGATTCAACTGCAAAATGCCATCATTTTTTACGGGTTTGAAGCCGGATTTGAGTTTGTTCACGTGACAATTTGGATTGAACCCCGGAATGCATACTCATATTCGCGGGGCACTCCAAGTTTAGTGATGGCAAATGTCATAGAGACTTATATGTGAGACTCCACAATTCCTCCTGCTAGTAACTCCGAGCTCATTGCCAGAGGTCAGTTGTCTAAACAAATTCCTTAACCATAGCTAAACATTTCTCTCAAACGAGAATTCTTCTTTAACAGGCTTCTTCTGGCAGAAGTGTAACGCAACCATCACCCTGGCCCATTGAATCATTGAACTATAGAACATCCCCTTTATGTCGCACAACAACATCAAGGCACCTGTTCCCTTGAAGAACAGGCTGTTATCAGCTTTGAACTCTGGTGGTTCCTCAATTACTCGAGATAGAGTCCCTAGGCCAAATTCTTCGGTTGATTTGAAATCACTGAACAAGCCAAGTCCATTCCCATTGCATTCCAAGACTCCTGACCCGAAGTCTGTTGCTTCGCACAAAGAAGCCGAG
>JAMAIG010000257.1:0-22859 GCA_023629715.1 Taiozyma sp. PG4208 | reverse complement strand
GTTCTTCAACACTACATAAATTACTAATAACTAAATGCCCAGACAGTCTTACTAAAGATCATACCATATTCCAACACAAAATAATACTCTTCTTCAATGAATTGGGCATGTGACGAGACAACAACAGAACGAGTATCAGCATCATAGACTCGATAGGTCTTGCGATCTATATCATAACAAAGCATAGTAACTCTTTTGGCGGAATCAGTCAACTTTGCTTGTCTAAAAGCAGGTAAAAAGCAGCATAACCAACACAACCAAAGACTCTAAGGTGTTCAAAAGCAGGTGGAACATCAAAAAACAGCTCAAATGGAGCGAACTCTGTTAAGAGTACGATTAATCAAATAGGCAGCACATAACAACCAAGTTTTATCATACAAGGTAAAGAGATCATAAATGCAAATAGAATCAGCTTTCAATATACTGTCTGCAAAGAGTTTTAACAGAGCGTTAGGATAACTAGAGTACTTGGATTAATGCTACTTATCTTGATAACAGGAAAACTACCATAATTTCATCTAGAAAATCTTAATTGAACACCTGTTAGCTATCATCACCAGCCCAATAGTAGAAGACATTTTAAAACGACTAAAATCATCCTATAAAAGCGTGTCTGATCCAATCGATTGACCCAAGTTAACTTATTAGAACTATCATTTTCTTTACTACCGATATACTTAAGGTACTGGAGGTTCCTCTTGAGTTGGATTCGACCCAAAAGAATGTTAACACTTTGACTGAGAAACACCCAGACCATTGATGCAGTTAGTGATGGTGGAAGGCAGAGTGTTTAACCAGCTTTATAGCCGCTTGATTGTCACATTCACCAAAAAACTTTCAATCTTTAAATCTAGTCCCTCTGTGAATTAGCCAGAGACCTTGACGAACGATGCCAGTGTTGGCCATAAATGCAGCTTCAGCAGAAGAAAGGCCAACTGTAGGTTGAAGTTTGGATCTCCACCTAACGACACCACCCACACCTGCCAGGCCAATCACAAAACCTGTGTTTGACCTTCTGGAATCTGGAATCTACCTCATTGGCACAATCGGAACCACAGTATCCAATTAACCCTTTTTGAATCTTCCTTATAGGTAATTGCGAAGTCTTTAGTTGAATTCAAATACCTCAAAACCTTCTTTGCAGCATTCATGTGTACCTCTTCCGGTTCGTCCAGATATCAGGATGAGACACCAACAATGTAAGCCAGATCATATCGAGCATCATTGGCGGCAAATAGCCAACGACCCACAATCAATCTATAACTTGTCTCATCCACATCTTCAGTGTCTTTCTTCTAAGGACCATTAAGAACTTGACCCACAGAGGCAGGGATTCCTTCACCTTTAGCATCAGACATTCCAAAATCATCAGAAACCTTTGAAATATAATCAGAGAATGATACATAGTAGAATGATCAGCACCTTGATACCCGAGAACTTGAACACAGGACAGAAATCTTTCATGTTTAAACCATCAAAGAACAACTTCTTCTTTTCCTTCATCATTTGAGGCCCATCAACATGTAAAGCCAACAGACATCTTTTACCACCATTATTCCTAGTATAAAGACCAAATTGTGTATCATATCTAGTGAAACCAGTACGTTCCAAAACTGAACTAATGGTCTTGTTCCACAGTATGGACTTTGTTTCAAACCATACATTTCTTCAGCTTCAAGACCTTCTGCGGATTCTTTGCTCGTCGTTTTCAAATAAGGCAGTAAATTCTTTGTCAAAGGCTTCATTCCACAAGTTAGCATTAGGCAATTTCTTTGCTTGAGCATAGGTGACAGGGAATTGGGAAACAGCAACATCCGAAGCAGCCATGAATGCAGTAGCAGCAATGTTTAGTGAGGGTTTAACATTTTTAGCAGAGAAACCAGCATGATCTGGAGTGGTTTTTGGAACAGATGGACCTTCAATGGGTTCCTGTTCACCAGATGATTCAGATTTATCACCAGAAACATCAGCAACTTCTTCAATAATAGGGACAGTAACTTCATCATCAGCAGGAGACATAACAGCTTTGAACTTCTTCTTGTAGTCACGTTTCTTCTTCACCAATTCCCTCTCTGAAGATGAATTTTCTATTGGACCTAACGAGTTAAGTTGGTCAGGCAGGAGGCTGGGACAACGGAGGTAGAAGGATTTACAGCAAATCCAGAAATACCTTCAAGACTCAACGGACCATAAGGATTGGATGTTCCATTTGAAGAAACGAAAGAGGTATCTAGAAAGAAGATTCAGTTACGAATTATTGAAAGACATTGCCACCCTAGAAAAGTATAAAAGGAGCAATAATCTTTTGTTTGTTTAAGAAAGTTTACGTCTATATACAACTAAGAATATTAATTATGTCTCCTGAATTTAACGCTGAAGCGTCCAAATTAACAGGTCATAGCCGTACCCAGGCCAGGGTTTGGGATGGTCCAAGCTGCCTTCAACCTCTAATTACTTCAAGTGGTCCGAGGAAATGTTGTTCAAGTTAAGAAATATTGGATATGGTTTGGACCACTACTCTGAGAATGGTAACACTGGGTTTGAAGATCGTGCTGATGCTGAAGAAGTTGAGGACTCTTTATGATACTCTCATTGACTCATTTGTGCGCTCAAGTGTCTCTCAAAAGGATTCGTGATCATTTGGTGTCACGCCAATTACGTGTTTACTCTAGTATTGAGTATTTGATGAGTCATTATGGTGCTATCTGATAGACGCTGTCCGTCTAGTCAAATCTGTATTTACCCCATCTCCAGGTTCTTCTGTTACATTTGATACCTTATTTGATACTGTTGAAACTCTGAGCATTACTCCTGCACAACTCAAGGCTTGTCGCTATCTAGCTAGCTGGTCCATCCATAATCGCTTCATCGAAAGAGGTACTGAAGCCTTCTTTGCTGATTATCATCGAAATTTTGCTACTAGCTTTAATGACTTTACTGTTGACATTCTGGTTGACATTACCTTCAAGTTATTCCCTGCTGAATCTACTGCTAGCTCCTTGAGTGAATCCACTTTTGCCGCTTATGAGAAGAAGAACACCAGTGAATTGAAATGTTTTAACTCTGGTACTCGGGGTCACACTTACCGTAAATGCCCAAAATTGTCTGAGGATCCTAAACAAAAGATTGCTGATATTAAATCTGGAAAGGTTAAGAGAGGCTGCTTGGTTTGGTTTTCTTGTTTCTGACACAAAGAACACTGGTGAATTTGGGTTTGTAGACAGCGGCTGTTTCCAAACATGTGTTCCGCTCCAGAGAATGGTTTACCAAATTTACTCCAGTCACCAATCGGTTACTCTATTATTGGGATTCATGGTGACCAACTCCCTGTGTTAGTTTAGGTGTCGGTACTGTTGTTCTATCCCTTGAAAACGGATCTAAATTGACCTTAAATGAAGTTATCTAAGTTCCTTCTGCTGCCGCCAATCTTGTGAGTGTTAGTTGTGCTACCAATGCTGGTTCCCAGCTGCTGTTTAAACGGGATTTCGTTGTTGATGTGACTACCCAATCGGTCATTGGGGCTAAAAGACACGGTTCCTTGTTTGCCTTGAAGCTTGCCCCTCATGTTTCATCTCCTTTTGATGCCTATGGTTTCCTTGCTGGTACTCCAAATCCCACTATAGGCCTATGGCACCAACGCCTTAGGCCATCCTGGTATGTCTGCCCTTAATGCGATGAAACATCAAGGACTTACCCACATGAAATCTGAAGCCACTGTGAAAGATTGTGAAGACGGTTTGAGGGGTAAGGCTGCTATCAAGAAGCCTAGAGCGTCAAATTTTGTTGCTAAGTGTCCTGTAGAACTTATTCACAGTGATGTAAGCGGTCCTTTTGTCTATCCAGGATTTAATGATGAAAGATACTTCTTGACAATTGTTGATTCCTTCTCAAATTATGTTCACGTGGAAGTCTTGAAGTCCCAAAGGTGATGCTGCGGATGCTCTCATTAAGTTTATTACAGTAATGGAAAAGCTGAAAGATTTGACAGAACCCTACAGACCCGTGCAAGAACTATGCTGATCGCTTCCCATATGCCTGACTCATTCTGGACAGAAGCTTTGCTACGAAGCTTTTTTTTAAAGCTTCACTTCATCAACGACTGACAGTACTACACTATGTATCCTTATAAACAGTTAAAGACATGCTTTTACGGAGAAGAAACTGTTGTATTTGATCATTGTGTTTGGCCAAACTTGCACTACTATCAGTAGATTCTGACATTTCCATATACTTTTTCTAATTCTAAATACTCAGTTATAAGGACCAACTCATGTCCTTATATACACACATTCTGATGACAAATGCTGGAGACAAATGCTGATGACAATTTCAATTAATTAATAATCAGCCCAACAATCAGCGCATAGTATAACAATCACATGTTCTTCAACAATACATAAATTAGTAATAACTAAATGCCCAGACAGTCTTACTAAAGATCATACCATATTTCCAACAGAAACACAATAAATGAGCGGCTAATAACCAACCTGTGTCCTGTAGACATCTAGTACATGGGTACTCATTTTCATGGAATGCTGTGGTTTTTGAGAGATGTACATCAGCTTGGAATGTGAGATATATGATCTTTTATAGAACCTCTCAACTTGAATCAATACCCTAAGAGATCTATCAAAGAGAAAAGGAATTGTTCACTTTCAGTGGCTGAGTATAATCAATATGAGAGTAGACATGATATATATTCTTTTTCTTTAATCAAGTTTCCAATCTCATTGGATTTTGTCTTCTTGTTTTCATCCTTCTAAGTCGTTTACATATTCAGCTTGTGCTGATATATGAGGTACATATCATAGGTATAATTCGTTTCAGAACATCCTGGGGTGTATATTTTTGGGATTGTTGACTATGCAGTGTTCCCGTTATAAATTAATTCAACTGTATGTTTTGACGATAACTAAGTTTAGAGCAAACTCTTAGCAGCATATTGGATCTTTGGGACATGTAGAAAAACATTATTGAAAACAAACAGGTTTCATTTCATGTTGATCATAGAATTATAAAGCCTGGTTTCAAAAGTATTATATACCAACTTGAAATTGTAAAAAATACATTGAAAATTATGAGTTAAAAATCACACTCTATTTTTTGAGCTGGGAGAAATTTTCGATCAGAGGTGGGATGTGATATCAAAGTCCACCTCAAGTAGTGCAGCACATAAAGTCTGTTGTTAGTAATCGATCATGAGCAAAACGTGAACCACAACTAACTCATAACTGATTTAAGATCACTGAATATCGATTACGTTATTACGAGTGCTGATAATCATGATGGGAAGCTCCTATTAACATTAGTTGAAAATCATGAGTGTTAAGTATATAATTAATATATACATATAGAATGGTTGAACATCATGATGAAGGGGCAAGGTGATAGAGTTAATTCCAATAGATAATGAATGAATCCAAAAGTAGAACGACAATGAAATTGTCTAGTTGATGAAGTAATCTAGGAGGTCAACTTTGGTGACGACGTGAATTGGTTTCAAGTCTGAATCAGTGACAATAGCACTTGCATTCTTTTCAAAGAACTGTAATAGTTCTGACAGTGGTGTCTCTTGGGTAAAGACTTGGAATTTCTTTTTGGAGGACTTATTATCATTGAAAATATTGACATTATCAAAGTTGTTTAGTTTCCTAAAGTCAATTATGATGCTTTCAATTTTATCATTGACTGAAGCTTGGTTTGATGATAGTGATTTTAGCAGTTTGGATAAGGTGACCAAACCAATCAATTTATCATTCTTCAAAACTGGAACTTGATCAAAACCATTTTCTTTTAAGACTTTAATGACCCTTGAAATCTCATCCTCAGAGTTGGCTGTAATAACAGGTTTCAAGTTCAGCTTTTTGATCGTCTTATTAGCAAATGTATCTTTAGTCTTTTTGAATCTTTGAATTGGTTCGATTTCGAAACCGTTTGAATGCATCCACTCATCGTCAGCGAATTTAGTTAAGTATGATCTGATTGAGTCTGGGAAAACAACAACAATCTTGTCTTTTTCTGTCAATTCTGAGTGAGCTTCAACGTACTTGACAACAGCGGCCAAAGCAGAGCCAGAAGACCCACCAACAAGAATACCTTCCTCAGCAATGACTCTTCTGGCTAAGGTGAAAGATTCCTGATCTTCAGTTTTGTACCATTCATCAATCAAATTTCTTTTCAAAACATCTGGGATGAAATCATACCCAATACCCTCAACCTTGTACTGATCAACATCGGTTTTGTTCAGGGATTCCGGTAGTGCTAAGATAGAACCTTTAGGGTCAGCAGCAACAACTTTGATGTTAGAATTTTGTTCTTTCAAATATTTAGCAATACCAGTGATAGTACCACCTGTACCGGCACCTGCAACCACAGCAGTTAAATCACCTTTAATTTGTTTGTAAATTTCAGGACCTGTGGTGTAATAATGGGCATCTGGATTGTTAATGTTAGCGTACTGATCTAAAATGATTGAATTAGGAATCTCTTTGTTTAGTCTGTTGGCAACGCCAATATGAGACTCAGGCGAGTCCCAAGCAGCTTCAGTAGGGGTTCTGATAATTTCAGCTCCCAAGGCCTTCAAAACAGAGACTTTTTCATTTGACATCTTTTCTGGTAAAGTGATGATAGTTCTATAACCCTTGACAGCACCTAACAAAGCTAGACCGATACCCGTATTACCAGATGTTGGTTCAATCAAGGTGGTAACACCTGGGGTGATTTTGCCTTCCTTCTCTGCTTGTTCCACCATTCTCAAAGCGATTCTATCTTTAACTGAACCTCCTGCATTGAACAGTTCAACTTTAGCGTAAACTTGAGGCTTAATACCTAGGGATTGGGGAATCTTATTTAACTTGATCAAAGGTGTACTGCCTATAAGCTCGAGCACAGAGTTGTTATGTGAATCAGAAAGGGACATTGATGCAAAATTGAATGATATCGAAAATGGAGACTTGAAAGTAAACAAAGAAGTGAAATCTCCGTTATAAATCTTTCTCAAATTTAGCCCAGGAAAAAGCCCACACATACATGCGGCAAAATACACAAAAGATTACCTATCTTCTATTGTGAGACCACATAGTGCAAAGGAAGGGATTTGCGACTTCAGGATATCTTGAAAATTTACTTGCTTAAGAGTAGTCGCATCACTTCATCGCTTGTGCTTTTTTTGAACACTTGGTGTCCACTGGCTCAGGGATTGACACTGTCTTATCAATGTGTCAAAAATGAAATGGATGAGCTAATGTCACGTGAGCATGTTAGGTATTTTTTTGATGGGCCAACAAACCTTAGGAGGTGCACTGTTGGCTTTCTTGTTTTCTGGGTCCAATTATGGCCAACTGTCAACTGGGCATTAAGGAGTGCCATCCAAGCTCACAACAGTCGGTAAATACCTTTCCATGGTGATCACGATTCACATATAATAGAAAACTCACCAAGAAAAGTGCGAGAGACTGATGGGAAGTGAGTAATTCTTCAAACTGTCTCTTAGTGATAGTGATTCCTGTCTACATTCAAAGATCAAATGATTTGAGGTATAGGAGCAAATCTCTCAATATAGTTCATTGCAAATATAGGAATGGCAAATTAACACGGTATTTCTCTCTCATTTGGACTAAACAATCTTTTGCTTGACAAAGAAAGTTCTTAAGTGCTTAACTTGCCAGAAGCAAATACCACCAAAGGCAATCAATTGAATGATAGACCAACGGACAACACGTGAGTTGGTAGACTCACTTTGGTCTCTGAATTGAGCTTCTCTTTCTCTCATCAATGTTTGTTCTCTTCTGATATCCAAAACCTTATTGTTTAATGCTTTGACTTTCTCTGATAATGACTGGACTTTGCCCTTCTTTTTGGAATCTAAAACTTCTCCATCACCGAGTGAGAACTCAACATTAATCTTGGTGGAGATCTTGGCCAACCAACCTTGTGATTGAGGTTGTAGGCAAATTCTGTGATCACCGCTGTCAATGGCTGAAAAGGTGAACTCGCCAGATGGAGAGCCTTTTTGGTGAACCACTCTGTGATTATCGTCGAAGACTTCTTCAACGTCGATGATGACACCAAATCTTGAGGCATCCGGTTTCTCGTATTCGTTTGTTTCTGAGTTGAGGGCTTGAACATCATATTTTCCAATCAACAGGGTGCCCTTGGATAGCTCCTTGTAGAAACACTTTCTCTCACCACCTGTAACGTAGAAGTGGAAGGCGTTGACGGCAGACAGCAGAAATATCAAGAAGCTCAAAGCCTGGACCTTCATTATGAGCTCAATTGGTTGTGTTTCGTTGTGTTACACGTCAAAGTATCTCGATCTCAATTTCGATTTTTTTGTGTGTTTTGAGCCTGAATCAAATGCGGGACTGAAAATAGTAAATTCCGGTCTTTCTAAGTAGAGCTTAATCTTGTCCATCATATCGTTCGATATTCATATGCTAAGAGCGTGCCAAGCTGCATGATTGTCTAGGGAATAACATTTAACGAATATTGAAAGCTTTGATCCTCTCAAATGAATCAAATTTAATAATTTAATCATATGAGTTGAAGTATTGATCATCTTCTCTCTCTATCTTCTGGTGGACTACAACTTTGAGCTTCCATTCTTTAAGTTCCCCATAAAAGTACATTGTGAATAAAGAAGCCTTGCCCGATTATCATGTCTCCCATGCTCTGTGAGTTCCATTGTTAGTCTTCTTCTCAATCTTCTGCAAAACACCAAATTCCAGAAAGGAGGAGACGACTGGGTAGTTCAGCATGAAAAATGTCGTATATAAATAGGAATGGAGAGTTCATTCCTATCGCGGATATTCACTAAGAAGCATTTTCTATTTACACAATTTCATCCTGTCCTTATTTTAAGTAGATTGGACGAAACTAATCAATATCGATATTTACATCATCAAAGAAGATTTTCACAAGATTTTCGCATGCGCAACAGAACCATGTAAATATAAATGTCTTCATATATATGATTGTATGAGCTTAAGGCTGATGGCGTTACTAATTTAAGTGTACTTTCTTACCTAAACTATTATAAAAACATTCTACATCGTTCCTGAGAGTTTTCAATGGTCGATCATGGAAAGCTTAGTGCTGAACCCATGCCCATCTGCCAAAGCTATGGCCATAGACTCTAATGCAGGCGCTGACAAGGCTAAGCTAGTTAACATCGAGGCAGACAGAGCAGTAAAGGGAGAAAATAAGAGCAAGTTGATGTTGATGTTGATGGTGATGGTGATTGTGATGTTGTGATGTAAAGATCTTCATTTCTTTTCTTGAGATTTGGAATCGGTCTTCAAATTACCCTCAACCCAGACCACGAATCTCTTATACACATCTGCATAAGTTGTTTCCTCACCTTTCAGGAATGTGTTGACTTGTTTGAAAAAAGATTTGTCATTCAACTTGAGAGTTGCCATTAGCATTTCGGCTGTGATCTCGATCGCCACATTCAGCCGACGTTCAGCGGCCCCTTTGCGTTTTCTTAGCCCTCGCATTTCTAGCTTTTGAATTTCTTGAGATAACTCAACTGATGTTCTTGTGAATGCTGAATTTAACAAATTTCTGTTGTAGGATAGAATGATGTAAGCTTTGGCAATATCAACATTACCTGTATCTCTTTCGATCCGATCCAAAACCGAGGAGAAATGGGATTCGTCAGGTAAACTTCTCTTTGCACCTCCAGAAACGGTGAGCTGACTTGGTTTAATTGAGGAATCTCCTTGCATATTTCTAGTAGCCTCCGATGGTTTCTGCATCTTAGGATTTTGTTCAATATTTGTTGTCGTTCGGCAAATGCCTTCAAAAGAACAAGTATGTTCACGTGCCACAACATCAAGAGCGTATGTATCATCAGCAAGAGTCTTGATATTGAATAAAACAGCGTGACAAAAGAAGCAAGCGAATTTATCAGTCCGTAAACCTGAGATTTGGGGCCTGGAATTGTGATAATTGTTCTTCAACATGATAAAGAATACATCATTCATGAACAAATAGTGTATCGTAGCCCACTGTATAAGACATTCTAAATCATGAGCAGTTCGTCCAGCTTTAAAGTGATTTTGAGTGACAACTCCTGCCCATTTCTGCACCTTTTGTTTGAAAATTACACCGTCGTTGATGTTTGCTTGATTCAATCTTTCGCTAATGGTATCTAGCGGTCTCTCCACTACAGTGAGATTCTTTCTAACAGCAGAAAATTCAGGCAAGAGTCCTCAATCTACTGCTTCCAACGTTTCGGTGGCAAACTCTTCAATAGCGGCAACTTTTGGTTCTGGTTTTGGTTTTGGTTTTGGTTTTGGTATTGGTTTTGGTTTTGGTTTGGGTTTGGGTTTGGGTTTTGGTTCTGGTTCTGGTTCTGTTTTATCCAAGCCAAAATGAGCTTCACCACCTAGATCATTTGGTTCACTTTCATTACCTTCATTCTTGTTATGAACGTCAGTTGTAACGGTAGCAAGGCTGCGTTGCATTTCAGGTACAAAATGGTTGGATATATGTGGATGAGGAAGTGTTGGAGGAGGTGGTGTATAAGGCATCAAGAGAGGCACATGGTTCCAAAGATCTCGTACAGATCCAACGTGAGCAGTCCTTCTGTAGAATGTCGCTACCCGATCAACCAAATAGAACGCTTCATGAATATCCTTCATCACTGCAAATTTCACATGGTTAGGGATTTGAGGATCCAATTCTGCAAACCCAGAGCCGTTCTGCATGTCTGCATGGCACCCCCATAATGTGGACGCGCACATAAAAAGCTCGTGTCCTAAACTTCTCATTGGAGGACCTTGATCCCCCATTTTATTTCGTTTCTACTTCACAACTACTCGTTTGTTAAGAATCTTCTTTTTTGCAATCAAATATTCACTCTTTTCGGAGATTCGCGTTTTTAAATCTTTCTTTCGCGTTTGGCGTCTTTTGGACCGTTTTCGTCACCATTTTTGACCTGAATGAGCTTTAAAGGCTCCATAAAGCAATACAAATGGCAAATTTAACACCATCTGATAGTTTTAAATGGTTTATCCAAGTGTTTGTGATGCGCCAAAATGTGAGAATTCAATCACTTTGAATTCAGAATTCTTTTGCTGATCGCCCGCAATCCCAGATGTAGAATAATGATACAGTCATTGAAAGACAAAGAGTACGAGGAAATCTTCTTAGAATCGTAATTTTGTGATTATCTCACCATTTCATCGTCTGTGCAATCTACTTGTAAGAGCACTATGGTCATTTAACTCAATATATCAGTTAACAAATTTGCTGTCTCATCTCTTTCTTGCCGTTTCTTATATACAGGAATCTGTTCAAAGCTTCGCTCTTATAATAGATTGCAGGGAATGACTTTCAGTATTCCAGGTGATGAATGTTTTATTCAATATCGACTAATTATAAGATACTCAATGAGTGTTGGTGTTCGTCAACTTTCTGTGTGCTTTTTTACTTTTATCACCAGGGCAACTGGCGTTTCGCGGTGTCAAATTTGGCGAATTTGAGTTAACAGTATACACCTGCCAAAGAAAGCCAACAAAAGGAAACAACCAAAGAAATAAGACTTGTTACACTCGCTCTTCAACTCCAACAATGAACCTTGCCCTGCTGGATCCCTTCTCAGCTTTGAAAGAATTCCCAGAATCCCTTACGAATACTCTGAGTTTTGGTCATTCGGTCTTTGTCAAATACAACCATACTGGGGACTACCTGGCGTCTGGTTTATCAAATGGTACTATTCTGATCATTGACAATGACACCAAGTCTGTTATCCGCCAGCTGAAAGGTCATTCTAGATCTGTACAATCCTTATGCTGGTCTAAATCGGGGAAATATTTACTATCATCTTCAAGAGATTGGCAGACACTGATATGGGACTTGGAGACTGATGAAATTGTTCATAAATTCAACTTCAATTCCCCTATTTGGAGCTCTGAATTCAATCCTACTAATGAAAACGAATTCATTGCTTCTATATATGACGATTTACCAAGAATAGTTAATTTCAAAGAGGGGACAAGTAAGGTGCTAGACGAAGATTCCAAAATCCTGATATCCATTTTCCATCCAGATGGCGACCTTATATTCACCGGTAATAACAAAGGCGTGATTAACATTATTTCAAGAGCTGAAAAGACTATCCTGCTCACTCAGAAGTTCACCAATTCAGGGATTAAAAACATTGTGATCTCATCGAATGGTCGAAAGATGGCCGTCAACTCAACAGATAGAATAATTAGACAGATCAACTTACCAGATTTTAAAAACCAGAAACCGGAGTTTTGGGAGCTTGAAGTGGAGCATAAGTATCAAGACTTAGTCAATCGTCTACAGTGGAATTCAATCTCTTTCAACTCAAACTCTGAATTCCTTATTGCTTCAGCTTTTGGATCAGCTCATTGCATATATGTTTGGGAGACAACGATGGGCTCCTTGGTCAAGATTCTCGAAGGTCCGAAGGAAGAATTGGTTGACATTGAATGGAATCAGAATAAATGCATAATTTGCTCAACAGGTGCTGATAGCGGGACAATTTATCTATGGAGTATTGTCGTTCCTCAGAAATGGAGTGCTCTTGCTCCAGATTTTGTTGAAATTGAAGAAAATATAAACTATGACGAAAAAGAAGACGAATTTGACATTGCACCAGAAGGTGAGCTAAACCAAAAACAGCTCGATGAAGAGGATGAATATATTGATATACTTACAAAAGAAACCAAAGATGCTAGAGGAAATGAAATCAGAAGAACAACTGTCATTCCAATTGACCATGAGAAATTCCGTTATGTAAACGAGTATGAATGAAAACAATTCAGCTTCACTGAGGTCGCTAGATGTAGTAAGATGCAGATCGGATTCACAAATAAGAGTAATAAAGGCACAATTCCCACAGAATCAAACCCCACAGGCCAGTACTATCTATGAAAAGTAACGATTAGAATGAGAGCGTAACAGTTGTCTGGTTCTAAATGCTTACAGTTGGACGTTTACCTTGAGTGATCATTTCAGCACTTCGTGTCCCCACTTCAATATTTTCTTTTTGTTTAGGAATTTCGGTTCGGTCGTGGACTTAGGGTGTCTTGAATCAACCTTTATATTCCTCTTCAGGTTCCTTGAAACACTATTTGTATTCGTTCCTGTATCCTAGGGATCATCTATAATGCATCATGCCATAATGTCCCTACAGGATGGGCGAAGACAGATTTCTTGAGACTCGATTGATATCTTGTTCTCGCTCTTTCAAGAGACTCAGCCCTGATATGGGAAATGATCGTATATATGCTATGGAACTAGGAAGGTCGTTAAGCCAATATTAGGCAGAAGAAAAGGAGAAAACGCAGAAACCTTAAAAAGCCATGTTAAGATGTTCTAGTTCTAGTCCCTTGATTTTCTAGTCTCGCAAAAAGTCTTTGTTTTCGAGACAGACAAGGTCAAACGGCTACAAGCCAGCAGGTGTTGGCCCCTTTCAAAGTGGCCAACGAGACAGTTCGGAAAAGGAGTGCATGTGACACAAGGTCTAGTCCCCAGTATCAAGCCCCCTAAAACCGAGATGGGTATGTTCAGTATTGCTGTTGCTAGTCTCGCCTGCTCCCATAGGTTACCCCTTGAGACCACGATCCATGAGACATAAATTTTCAGTCCCCAGATTATTATTTGAACCCAAAACTTAGCCAGTTTGACCAAACTACTTCGAAGATTTTTTGAAACATGGGAAATCTGAACTCATAGAATCCCTGGGAGCTATATTGGAGAAGACTGTAAGCGCTTCATATTGCAAGCCCAAACTTCAACAGCTTTTTACGCTTTTCTCACATTGGCTTTCTTATCTTTGACTAGACCCAAGTCTTTAGTCCTAGTCCCCAAAATTCACGGAACATCGATGTTTTGTTAAGGACACACTCTGTTGATGTTTTTTTTATCAACGCTTGAATTATTTCCCTGGTAACGGTACTTTCAAGAAAAAAAGAGACTGGACAAATCGAAGGAACCGGTATAAAAATTAGCTTAAAGGAAATTTGAGAATCTTTTTTTTTTCGTAGACCCATAAAAAACACATTCTAAGGCACTTCTATCTCCTACTCAATCGTTGTGTGGGAAAGAACCGTCTACTACAGTCATGAGTATGGTATGTCTACCGCTTCATCGTTTTCTTTATCAGTTTCATGGGTCGCTACTCTTTGGATTGTGAAACCGGGATCAGTGGATGGGTGGTTTCCCTTGGAATGTTTAGGGGGCAAACTGCAATAGTCAAACCAAAGAGTGGCATCCCTTTTGGGCGTCGTGAGAGCCTCATTGGGGCCTGTCCCTTGTAGCATCCTTGGTCACTGATTAAAATTGCCCTTTGATGACGTACTAACTATACACTTCAGGGGAATGCAAGATCAAAACACCAACAAAATTTATCCATTCACTCTATTGCCTCACTAGTTGAGCCGATGACTCCTCCTGACTTCAATGACCATCATACAAATGCAGACCACACATCCTCCACTCCTGTACCAGTTTCACATTTAGTCACAGAGGGCAATGGTCTATACAACAATTCGAACCAGTCACCAGGTGCCACTCCGTTATCTTCTTTGAATACAAACATCGGCGGGAATACCTTCAGATCCAGACTCAAATCGCTGCCACTTGTTACTGAGCTTGACCAGAAGTTCAACCAGTTCAGCATCAACAGTCTGCAAACTTTGTCTCAGGAACCATCTCACGGCTCCAGTCAAGGGAAGGCTCAATCTCAACCACACCTTTACCAGGCACATCAACAAATTAGTTCAACCCAGTACTCACAAAGCAGCTCATCTAGCTCTATTCCGCAGATCACCCTTCAACAGTATCATACCCTCAAGAATCCCACCAGCTCTCAAGTTAGGGGCCAAAGGGGGACACCTTCGCCACCATCACAACGTTTTAGTTCTAACGGCTCCATCCAGTACTCGGAGCATGAACAAAGCAACTCAGTTCCCTCAGTCTCGTCATCCAACTCGTCAACTACCACCAATTCTAATTACAAAAATTATGATGAATTGAACTTGATCCCGATTGAAAACTTGGACATTTTGAAGCTTTCAGTTGACCAATATGGTTGTCGTTACTTACAAAAAAAGTTAGAGATTGACAATTCCATTAAAGATATTATCTTCAACAAGATTTTCAATAATATCATTGACTTGATCGTTGACCCATTTGGTAACTACCTGATCCAGAAATTGGTTGATTATTTGACAACCTATCAAAAGTCTTTGATGATTGAAAAGATCCATTCATATGTATTTCTAATCTCCATAAACCAGTACGGCACCAGATCACTGCAAAAGATTATCGATAAAGTTACCAATTTTTATCAAATGGACTTGATCGTCAAAGGGCTGCAAATGAACGATACTTCCAATCCGGTCGAAGATAATAATGTTGTGAAATTGATCAAAGATTTGAATGGTAACCATGTCATCCAAAAGTGCATCTTCAAGTTCCCACCTGAAAAGTTTCGATTCATCATTGATTCGATTTGCCTAAATAACAACATCGTTAGAATTTCAACGCATAAGCATGGTTGTTGTGTCTTACAGAAGCTGTTGAACAATGCTAACTTTGAACAGATAATTAAGATTTCAAAAGTTTTACTGGTTTATCTAGACGACTTGGTCAATGACCAGTTTGGAAATTATATCATTCAATTCTTGTTCGAGTTAAATTTCTTGAAGAATACTGCAGAAATCAGTTTATTGATTGACGAGTTCTTCAGTAAGATATATCAAAAGTTGGTCCAACTATCGTGCTTGAAATTTTCATCTAACGTCATTGAAAAATTCATCAAGATTTTGAAAGTGAAACAGAATTATGGCTATTTGAATGAGATCATTAAACTGATCAATTTGAACTTTGAGCTATTGATTAAGGACAAATTCGGTAACTACGTGATCCAAACTTTGATTGACCAATTCTATGATGTTACCGAATTGAACATGGAGATGAGTATCTTGATTAACACTGTGAAGAATTCTTTGCCAGTGATCAAAGCTGCTCCGTATGCAAGAAAAATCCAGCTTAAAATTCAACAGCTGGAATCGAGCTATGGCTTATCCAGCGACCCTCGGATATCCAATCCAAACACCCACATTAATGCCCCACTTCAAATGAATAGATACGTGAAGCAAGCTGGTTTTGATCCCCAACTTCAGCAACAACAACAACAACAACAACTACAGCAGCAAATGCAACAACAGCAAATGCAAATACAGCAACAACACATGAACTTTTCAAATAGGCAAACTTATATTCCCAACTACACGAACTATGCAGCATACCCAAATCATCCTCAACACACGCTAATGAATAACAGTGGTATGGATCAGAGTGGTTATACCAATTACTAGATACCCTGACTTACCTTATCATGCTATGACCCTAATTCATCGCATTGTTTTACACTACACATTTGAACAGAATAGACCAACAGACTTGCCTCATTTCATGAAACCAAGAAGGAACGATCACCAAAATAAAGAAAGCGAAAGTTACTTGTCCTTTTCTTGGAGGTACGAAACAGGGTGTCACTATAAACCTAAACTTTCTTTTTTTGCTTTTCTTGTTTACTAAAGCTCTAATCGTTTGTGTTATTAAATTTTATGATCATTTCCACATTTCAACTAGTATGTGCGAAATATAGTCAGGAATCATCTCGTATGTATATTGTTTTCCAGAGGGGGGAATTTTCTCGATCTGAAATGTAAGAAAACGCATATTTATGCATATATATTTTTAATCGGATTTTAGGTATGCAAATATCCGAAGGCAAAGGGAACAATTGAGTTTAAATGTTGGAAGTGGGCAAAAATACACTATTATGACGGTGATGACAATAAAACCAACTATATTGAGAAGGCTAATCTCTACAGTGATTATCATCTTCACAGGCTTCTCCAAAAATCCCACACTCCTTTGAGGCCGAGCTGTTCAAGCTTCAAATAGAGGACACTCAAAAAAGGAACAAAAAGGTTGGTGCTACGACAAAAGTTTACATAGAATTGTACAATATTGGCATTAGCTCGTGATTATTAGTGTATTGTTCCCAAGTGCTGTTAAAGCAGTGTTCTCATCTTCGTTATAAAGACAAAAGTTGATACTTTCATTACCAAAATCTGCCTTGAAAATCGTCTTCAAAGGGGTCTCGAACTTGCAATGGAACATTTCGATTATTTTGGAGTTCTGCAGCATAAATAGACTTTTATCTGATTCACTAATACTTGTCAAGTTTTCCTCGAATGGGTTCACGACTAATCTATGACTATTAAACGATTTTGATTTCGCACTGTTTCTTATATCCCAAAGGAATATATCATCAAAAGTGGAAATCAAAAATTCATGGTCCGAAACATTTGAAATGTTCATGACACAATTTTTGAAATTGTCAGCGTCGTTTAAAGCATTGCTTCTGGCATCCCAGATCTTTAAGCTTCCATTTCTATAACCCAAGTATGATATTTGCCCTTGATTATCAACAGAAAGACAATCACCTTTTGACGAAGTCTCAGTAACCTTGCGGAAATTTGAATCCCAAATTCTTAGCTTTTTGTTCCCCACAAACGTAATCTCTTTGGTATCTCGATTGAATTTGGACGAGTTGAGAAGTTCATTATCAAATGTATATTGATATATCTCTCCATCATTTTTGAATAAGGATAATCTGCTGGGTGTATTCATGATACCTGACCATAATCTAAAAATTCCGTCACCAAAAATCTCTGAGGACCGCAAGACACTGTCTTCCAAAGCGCCATTGACAAACTGTATGTCTGGAAGTATTGTTTCAGGCGATTTCAAATCCACCTTCGGCAGTACAAAGAGGCCATTGTCATAACAAACAATTACACGACCACTTTTATCGACAAGCATCTGCCTCACTGGCATGTGGTTGGAAGATAGAAACGGAGCAAACTTCTTCTTTGTGTGGAGGGTTAACCTTGAAATGACGTATTCTTGATAATAGCTTCGAACACTTTGAATCGGTTGGTGGCGAATTCTATTTCTTAATTCTAGTTCATGAGATTCAAAAGTTGAGATGTTACGTCTCAAATTTAACTTTATCCTGGAGATGCTTTCCTTGAGTTCTTCTTCTTCCCTTTTATGTTTTAGTGACGATGTGGTGTAGACATGATTTGCTGCGTTTTTCTCAATCTTGAAGTACTTTTTCTTGATTGGATCGTAATGGAAGCCTGGTATTTCCATTATATTGGAACTCAATGCGGTCGCTTATAAGTCTAGACTTCACTGTTATTGGGTTTAAACCTATCGCAGTCTTTCATCAAGTCAGCAATATTTACTTCTTTTCTCAAGTTTGGCCTCATCACCGCGAATACGTTCTAAATGTCTTCGTGGCTCATTTTTGGAAAGAATTTATTTATAGCTCAAATCAGGACAAATTCCATAATCTTAGTGAGATATTGGACGTTGTGGAAAAGTTGAAGTGCCTCCCAAATAGAAAGTTTACGATCTCCAGAATAGGTTCCAATTTGGATTCCTACTCTAAAGATTCTTTTGTGAGCTTGGAATACTGTGGAAAAAGAAAATGTCTTGAAGTTTTCAAGTGGGCCAAGGAAAGGATTGTTGAAGGCACAATTAAGAATTAATTTCTAACTAGATGAAGGAGGTGAATGCAAGAGCAAACCAAAAGGATTGGCAAGTTTAAAGGAAAGGAAACTGTTGCAGACTGGTCGTAGGGAGCAAAGATTTAACAACTCTGTTCGAATTAATACAAATAAAGAGGTAGTTGAGAGGGGAAAAATAGTATCACCATTAACTCGCAAAAGCATTCAAGTTTCAAGTCCATTTTCTGAGTTCAAACTTGGTTTTTATAAGCATTTTACAATATTTACAGACTGGCCCTGTCATAAAGATGCTTCAAAAATGTGTCAACTTTCCTCTTGCAGTTTATCGCTTTTTTTTACTAAATTGGGAAGTCAATGTCATCATCCCCCAAAAATGTGACCCATAATAAACAAACAAAACATCTAGTACAATGTATTAGAAATTCTCTAACTTACCTTCAGACTGAAACGAAGTCTAATTTGCGAACCTTTGAAATACACTATCTATTTCCCACAAGCTCCAGGCTTAAATGGATCATAATGGACTTCTTGACAACCAATTTCAACCATGAAGAGATAACTTCAAACTTTTATGCCCCTTTCAGGCTGGTGGATTTACCTTTGGAAATACTGTTCAAGATTTTAATATTCCTTGACGACCCAGACCTTAGAAGCCTTTCTTTCACTTGCCACTACTTGAAAAGGGTGGCTACAGAAAGATTTATATCGAGGTCGAAATTCTTTTATGTCCAACAAAAGATCGGCATATCACTTCAGATAAGGCCTTCAACTCAATCGCTCTATGATAAGCACATTCTCCCTACCCCATTAGCTAGCTCAGCTAGGGCCTTCAACGTAAGACAGTTTATTTTATCTAGCAACTTGCAAAAATCATTTCGAAGGGATTCTTTATCAAAAGAACTGAACAGAAGGCCAAGTAAGGAAGAGCTCAAAGAAAAGAACATATTAGCACAGAGGGAAACATCAGAGCTTGTCAACAACAGGCTTAAGGAGTTTAAAAAGCAGCAAATTTCCCAGGTTTTTGAAGTCTTCATCAAATCGCATAAGTTCCAATCAAAGAAAGGGTTTACCGATATTAATCTGAAAGAGAAGGTCAATCACCTAACCGAAGATATAATGAATGATAGACCGGTGGAGGTCACTGATGAATTCACGGCTGTCTACTTGAAGTTTTGTGAAAGATTAAGAAAGGTTAGCAAGGGAACTTTTTTTGGTTCAACTAACATTTTGCCAGACCCAAATAAGAATTCTTCCAGTGATCAAGCCCGCAAAACTTTTGGATTCAAAATAAACCAGGTTCTCAATCATATTGAGAAAGATATGGTAGGAACTAGAGATTTAGATAATCTTGATCTTGAAAAGATCTTTGAAGATGAATTAACAGCTGGTTCCAAGGTGAAATCAAAGAAGAAATATTTTGAAAATTTAGCGACGCTTGAAAATAATGACAAAAGGGTAATGGCTTCTAGATCGAAATCTGCGAGCTCTGTTCCTAACTCTTCCAGCTCCGACGATTCGAATGTCACTGTTCAAAAACCTTCAAAGACTGTCTTAAAGGCCTCGGTGGTCAACGACAGTATTAATTACGAGAAAATGTTTTAATGCCACGCTATATGGTAAATATGATAATTATTAGGCCACACATGGGCCAGACGATGTTTACGAATAATGATTTCTCAAACCGATTGTAGTTTATTTGTAACTCCCACGGATAAGGACATAATCATAGTATTAATCGCGATGTATTAATACCGATAGATTAGCTAATTGCCCGACTGATACTGAAGCCCCATAGTTATTCAAATTACCACGGCAACATCCACACCTGGATTGATAAAAAGTCTAATGTAGTGTAGCTTGCAGCTGGGGACGTCAGTAAGTTTAAAATCTGGAATTCAAAATATGAAATGAAAGCAAATCAAAATGAAAATAGTATCTATCAAACATAAAATTTAATATATTAATGTGCAATTAACCAGCGTGTTGAGAAATATCACTGTGACCTAATCATTGAGCCAAATATCTGATAGTGTGAGATGTATGACCGTTTTTTTTCAAGTTAGTTGGTGCATTTTTGAGAATTTAATCACCCATTCTATGTATTGGCTCTCATTATATATACTTGTCTACCGTCAGTCTAAAATGTTCGAAAAATTTCCTATATTCTATTACATGGAAGCTAGCATGAAGCTAATACGTTATCCATGAAATCTCATGAGTCTTAATTGCTGGTTACATAAATAACATCACCAAAACTCAATACTGATGATAAAGGACATATGTAGTATCTTTCGGTAGATATGGTAGTGAAATTGAGCGCGAGTAATTAACATCTATGATGAATAGCTCAATAAACGTTGTATTTTGTTAGTATCTAAACAGAGGGAACTAAAGGGGAATTTTAGGTCCTTTTATACTTGGGGAAAGTGAGCTTTATAGACCATAGTATAGACATTAGTACCTTAGAGTGGCAAGGTTATGAGCAACGGCCTCATACTTTTATAATGTATGATAAAGCAGATGGCGGGTCTTGGTCGATTTTAATAACAATTAACTCAAGTCTGAATTATTAAGAGATAGGTTGCTGATCAAACCTACTAGTAGTCCTTCGGTTCACTGGTATAACCCATAAGAACTCATAGAATAAATATCATAATTCATAAGTCATAAACAGTATTATAGATCATCGTTGAGTTGGAGCTAGGGTTCGCTCTCTAGATGAACTCTCAAGTTGAACAAACCATCACTCAGACTTTTGAAAATATTGAAGCTGATTTCATCTTCATAGATCAAATTGAAGTAAAATTCACCAATTTTTAGTATATTCGAGCTCAATCTTAGCTTGACAACTTTCAAAACCTGTTCAAAGTTGACTTCTTTTGGATACTCAGACTCTAGCAATCTTGGAGGTTTACCAAATGTGTATCTTGATTCATCAAAAGTTTTTAAGGCCAACTTTGACTCAACATCATTATACCCGAAATTCTTGATTGAGATCTGTTCCAAGTCAGCCAAGAACTTTGCAAGTTTCAAGTATATAGAGAAATTCTTTGGGATTTCCTTCAAATCTGACTTGTTTAAAGTCTGCTGCCTACTCGTATGTCTCAGGATCTTTCTCTCAAACTTGTAGAGGAATTTGGCAATGTAAAAGAAATTGAAGAACAGAAACTGATAAGTCAATGATATTGTTTTCTTGAAATTTGAAGAGCTGGCATCATTAATGAAGATTAAACTCAAAGTTCTTACCGAATAATCACAGGCATCTAATAGATCGTCATCCTTGGAATGTAAATTGACAAACTCAATGCTAAGCTTTTGCCACTGTCTAGTCCACATTAGCTCTTTAACCTTGGATAAATCAATTTGTAACGACCTAATTACTGATATGTTCTTCAAGATGATGGATTCAACACTTAGACCAGAATCAGGAGAGACCAACAAGTCCTCCCATTTGTAGTTCTTCACAACATTCGATGAATTGGAATGGTATGGAGAAATACCCACTGAATAATTGGAAATTGTGGTCTTGTTGAAGTAAAAGTACTGTAACACGGTGAACATCAAAATATTAGAGCCAAACTCAGAAACCTTGTAATTGATTGGATTATTGGATAACATGTCATCCAGGATCTTATAAATGCTCAAGCTGTAGTTGATTGAACTACTCTCAGCACAGGCTCCTTTGAACTCATTAACATTTGAGCAGTTCCAGTAGCTCTCTAGATCAGGCAAGTCACACTTCAACTCCTTGCATTTAATGAATGGGGACAAGTTATAGGCACAGGTCAAGATACTGGAAACATTGAAAATCATGAAGACGGTTCTAATCTTTGACTGGTAAAGAATGTAATCATTAAAGTAGTCATCATTAATCTCAATGTTCTCATGACTAAATTTGACAAGGTTAAACTTTGAAACTTTAATCAAAGTACAAAGGGCATTAACTTGCCTTAATATAATACCAAGATCAGATTCATCATATTCAGCGAAAAGGCCATATAAGACGCTCAAGACCAAGGACTGCACCAACCAAAGTGGTGAGTTATGTGTAGTTGATTTTTCTGCATCATCGCTCTTCTTTCTTGAGTCCAAATAAACGTGGATACAACGTCTTGAGATTTCGTAGAGATCAGCAGCAGACTTCTTGTCTTTAGAGTACAAGGCACCAATGGCAGCAATTAACAGTGGTAAGCAAACAAATGAAGTGTAGTCTTTTGGATTTTCATTATTTCTGGTATATTCAAACATGGCCTTCTCATTTAG
>JAMAIG010000256.1:0-22899 GCA_023629715.1 Taiozyma sp. PG4208 | reverse complement strand
TTTGACAAGGGAACTGGTTCTTCTTTCCCAGTCACCATCGACACAATCAAGTCACTATGATCTTCTTCGGTTGAACTAAGTCTGGCCAAGTTATTGAAAAGCTCAACCTATAGTATCCTCATCGATTCTTCGCACCTATTTTTGCTAGACAGTTTTCTCTACAGTTCTCTTAGAGTGTTTATCTTTTCTTTTGTCCCCATGTTTTTTCTCTTCTTTATATGACCAAAGACAGTAAAAGTTTATTACCTTGCTTTGACCTCCCGGCTTCAAGCTCAACTAACACTGGCATAGAATATTCTCTTCTTGTGGTATAAGGCAGGGTTATTTTGCTTCACATTTCTGAGTTGAGGTTCAGGTGGTTCGGCCCCAGATTACAACGATTCGTTACCAGTGAACTCTGAAAAGGGATACAAACCCGTATAGTCGCAGCGGCCACTATTTCCACTTCTTGCTACTCAGTGTCTCTCCACAATTCCGTTGCAACAGTCAAAAGCTCACAAACGCCCCATATATTACTCTTGAAGTTCTGAACTTTCCTGAAACACTCATCAAAGTCGTACTCGTCATAATCGGAGATGGGAAACCAGTGGATTGTTTTGTGAAGCTAGAGCTTTTGAGTTGAGAAGTTGAATGGGTTGAGATTTATTGAGAACCCACCATAAGAGCTGAGTTGGCATAGTTTCGGGAATAAAGCTTAATAACTCCGCCCTGTTCTGAGCCCTGAAGGCCACAAGCAATTCAATTTTGATTTATCGGATCAGACTTATAGTAGTCAATATCATGTGTGAGGGGAAAACTGGCATATCCGAAACTCATCAATGGTGGATTGAGGAAAGTCCCTGACAGTGGTAAGATTCATTAGTGTGTCACGGAATAATTCCTCTTGAATCTTCTGGCAAAGTATAGTAATACGAGTACCCCTAAACTAGCAAGGGCGGCAGCGTTGGTCATTGCTATTGCACTTCTCGCCCAAAGAAAATAATCTACAGGTCATAGTAGTCATCGTATGAGTTCAACTTCAATTCTCTATAGACTTCCTGTTTAATGTTCATGTGGGTCTTCCTTAGGTGGTTCTGGATCCACTGTGATCATTGTGTCGATTCTCAAGATAGCAATACAGGCCTCCAAGGCCGATTTCAATGATCTGATTTTGGAGACAGTTGGCTCAAGAACACCAGTAACGGTTTCATCAACGATTTTACCCTTGATCAAATCTAACCCGTAGTTCTTGTAGTTTCTTCTCTTAGTATCAGTTGGTAAAGCTTGCTGGCTAGCAGCGTGGTATGATCTTAACTTGGCAATTAAATCTGAGGAGTCTTTAGCAGCGTTGGAAGCCAAGGTCTTTGGAATACTTAGTAAGGCATTGGCAAACTCAGCAATGGCAAGTTGTTCACGGGAGCCAACAGTAGTAGCAAAGTTCTCCAAGTAGATGTTTAAAGCAGTTTCAACTGCACCACCACCTGGGACAATGTTACCACTTTCTAAAGTTCTCTTTATGACTGAAAGGGAATCATGTAAGGATCTTTCCATTTCATCTAAGGTATAATCATTTGGACCTCTCAGGATGATGGACGAGGATGAGTGGGCTTTGGTACCTTTGATCAAGATACATTCGTCATCTGAGATTCTTTCTTGTGAAACTTCTTCGGCGTAACCTAAGTAGCTAGTTTCAAAGGTTTCTTCACCTTCCAAATTTGACAAACTGCTGATGAATGAAGCACCAGTGGCTCTAGCAATTCTTCTTAAATCCTCCTTCTTACAACGTCTAACGGCCATAACACCAGCTTCGACGAATTCTTTCAGACAAAGATCATCGATACCTTTAGTGGTCAAGACAACATTAGCACCAGCTGCTATTATCTTTTTGATTCTATCCAGCACAATACCATATTCCCTTTTCCTGATTTCTTCTAGTTGTTCTGGATCATCGATGTTTATTTGAACACCCATGGCCATTCTAGCCTTTTGTAAGTTGATATCCAAGACGGCAATCTTAGCACCAGTGACTTTCTTCAACATGGCCTGTGAAGCAACGGTACAGTTCAAAGCGTAACCTTTAACAAGAAGTGATTCTGTGGATGATTTACCGTGGGCTTTAAGGATGTTGACAGCTTTCACGGGGTATTTGGTCTCACCTTTACCGTTTGTGGTTTGGACAGCTAACATTGCATCGACAGCTAATTGAGAAAAGAAGGATGAACCTGCACCAATAATCTTAGAGGACATGGAGGTCTTGGCAATGTTGATGATGGTTTCTTTGCCTAATGACTCAACAGGTTGTGATAGAACTTCACTGATATATCTAATGGCTTCCCTTAAAGCAACTCTGTAACCAGTGATAATTGTTGTTGGATGTATCTTATTCTTGACCAATTCGTTGGCTCTTTTCAATAATTCGGAAGCGATAATCACCACAGAGGTGGTGCCATCACCGACTTCCCTATCTTGTTGTTGTGCCAATTCCACCAAGATCTTACCAGCTGGATGTTGGACATCCAACAGACTTAAAATGGTGGCACCGTCATTAGTCACAACAACGTCACCGATATCATCGACTAACATCTTATCTAGACCGACAGGCCCCAAGGACGACTTGACAACATTGGCAACAGCAGCAGCAGCCAACACGTTTTGGTTACGGATGTCTTCACCACTTATCTTTTCACCTCCTAGAACTGTTATACTTCATTAGTAAATTGTCCGATTAAGAGCCATATTTCAAGAGTTCAAAAGATCAGAAGCATTGCACCTCTGCTGAATACATACACAGAGTATCAGAACGTTTTTCACCGTAGACTTGTGACATTTTGCCTGTTTCCTGAGTGCGCCTCCAGTTGATTTTGCATTTGAATTATTTTTTTTTTGCTTTTGAAATCATCGACACGGGCAAAAAGATTTCTCGAAGAAAAAAACGCGAAAAATTGGTGCTTTTTCTTTAGTGCTGAAGTTTACGCAGAGCAGTTGTCAGCATGGCGGCCCAACCTTCGAAGGACCAGTACTGGCAATTACGCTGAGGGTGATGATGTCTCATTATTCAAGAAATGCGTGTCAAACGACCCTTCAAAGGACCGTGATAAGAGAATGAGAATGATCTGTGTGGCCACAGATCAGCAGAGCAACACAGTCGCCAATCCTACAAGAATGATAAAGATTTAACCTTTCCAGAATTAACAAGTATAAAAAGAAGAAAAAATATGAAACCAACAACAAGCACACTAACATGACTAATGTAATGAATTTTACAAGGACCGGCATCCTTGAATCTTCTCTCCACTGCCCCTCTCCCACTCCCTCTAAAAATAATAATCTGTATCTTCCCCTCTGGGCACCTTCAATCATCTAAACCAATACTCTTAAAATAGCACAATTCAGCAAGACTCCATCATGGTGAGCATTAACTATATATAAAAAACCACAAGATCAAAGAAGACATTGGAAATGATGGGTAAGCGAACAGATTTCTATCTTGGTTTCTTTTGACTCAAGTACCAGTGATTTTTGAAAAACCTTTTGCTTCGCAGAGAAATCATTCTGAATCATAACTTGACGGTTTACAGGATAACACATTTCTTCTTTCTCTTTGTTGTGGTGGCTTCTGGTTCCAAAGCAGCCACAATGGCTTCATCGAAAACATTTTTTAAACCTCTTTGAGTTAAAGCTGAACATTCGACGTACTTGACAGCACCTAATTGCTTAGCCAACTTCTCGCCTTCTTCTGGTCTAATCGGAGCAGCACCTTGTCTTTTCAGTCTTTCAATGATGATTTGGTCATCCCTTAGATCGACTTGAGTACCCACAATGATGGCTGGAACACCTGGGGCATGGTGGTGGATTTCTGGGAACCATTTTTCTCTAACATTTTCAAAAGAGGCCGGGGATGTGATTGAGAAGCAGACTAGGAATACATCAGTGGATGGGTATGATAATGGACGCAAACGATCGTAATCTTCTTGACCAGCAGTATCGAATAGACCAAATGTGTATGGTTCGTCACCGATCATAACAGTGACGGCATAGTTGTCAAAGACAGTTGGCACATAATCAGCAGGAAACTTGTTGGTAGTGTACGATATTAAAAGACATGTCTATAAGAGCCTTGTTAGTACTCTGCTACTCCCATATGATTCACTCGTTCACGCGACTCATAAGCAATAGTATCACGTCCCAATTCACAAAAGACAACATCGAACCATAATCGTCGCTGCTCAAGATAAAAGGGAAAATAGATAAGATCAACAAAGGAGACGAGAGAAGAAGAAGCCAAATTGCAATGAACCAGAACGCCGATTTTAAACAAATGGCCCATAAGGTTTACTCACTTTACCAACAGCACCATCACCGACAACAACACACTTGATGGTTTGCATAATGTATAGTTTTTTAGTGGAGTTGATAGTGCTTCTCTATAGAAATGGCCAATTTTTCTGTGTTTTTTTTTTTCAATGTGGATTTGGCGAAATGTGTTTTCAATCAAAAGAAGTCTCGAGAATTGACGGACAATGCGGTATACTAAAGTAGAAGAAAAGGTTCACGCTCCAATATAAGCAGTGCCACTCCATTTCTGCTCTGAACTCCTTATTTATACCAAAAAAAAATGGGCTCGATTCCTTCATTGCCTCAGTTTTCACGTTGATAATGCAAATGTTTCATGTTTTGGAACCTACACCGCCATTTTGATTACCCAATTCGGAAGTCTACAGTGCCTGTGTCAAGCCGTGTTCATGTGTTTGATCGTAATAGTTCATTAATATATCAGTTATCGGAGTGTTTCCCGTCTATAAAGAGTTGCAGACGTGGCCCACAGTTCTCAACACTTTTCCTAGTGCATTTGGCATTATTGGTTTGGAAATGAAGTCTGTCATCCCACTGGAGATACACCGATCTCTGTCCTCAAGTTCAACATTAGCGGTCAATGCAACAATAATTGGTGCGAGGTGAGTACCACCGTATAGTTCTCTCAATTCTTTAGATGTTTCAATACCGTCTTTTACCGGCATTTGTAGATCCATTAGGATCAGATCATAGTTCTTACCTGTCTCTTCAACCAAGTCTTTACATTTCTCCAAGGCCTGACCACCATGGATGGCTGAATCGGCTTTGTAACCAAACTTCTTCAAATGCTGTAAAGCAACCTTTGTATTCACAACGTTGTCTTCAACTAGCAAGATTTTCAATGGTAGCTGAGCAGATAGGATGTCTTCTGGAGGCGACGTCACTAATTTCAGTTTAGGTCTTCTTAACGGGGTTGAACTACCAAATCCTTTGTTTGACGCGGCTTCATCTGATGGGGTTGATAATGGGGTTTGATGTGTCATAATGCTTTGGATGACTTCCTTCAATTTCGATCTCTGGAAAGGCAATAGGATGACTGAATGGTTCTTCTTCTGGATTGTCTCTGTGATGGCATGACCGTACTGGTTCAATAGCACAATTTGATGAGAGCTCATATCTTTGGTGATCTTACACTCAAATTCCTCGTACATCTTAGTGTTCAGGAAGACAATCTTGTGACCTTCAAAGCTGTCAATCAAGGACACATCATCAATGATTTCAACATGAAAGTTTGTCTCAGATTCCAACTCCAACTGTAAACTTTCAGAAACAATACCTCTCTTGTCAACAATCACCAGTTTCTCATTATCACCTAACTTCATCTCTTTTGGAGCAGTTACAACAGCGGAAGTCAGCGTGAAATAAAATGTTGTACCCGCACCTTCATTACTTTCAAATGACAAACTACCACCCATTAACTCAACCAGTTTCTTGGAAATGGTCAAACCTAAACCTGAACCTCCAAAAACTCTTCTAGAAGACACATCAACCTGGCTAAAGGCCCCAAACACCTTGGAATGGGAGTTCTGTGGAATACCAATACCAGTATCTTTAACACTGATGAAAAACTCGAAGATACCATCATTGGAGATTCTTTTGGCTGTTAGATTCATGATCACTGAGCCGTTCTGTGTGAACTTGACAGAGTTGCCCAGTAGGTTGATGATAACTTGTCTGAATCTAGTGGCATCACCTTTGATTAAATCAATACCTTTAGCTCTATTGAAGAAAGCCAAATCCAAGTTCTTTTGTGAAGCCTGTTCAGCAACCAGTTTCATGGCACTTTCGATACATTCATTGATAGAGAACACTTTCTCCTCCAACAACAAAGATCCATGCTCGATCTTAGAATAAGTCAAAATGGCATCAACAATATCCAAGGTAACCTGTGCAGATGACTGGATTGTTTCAACATACTCTCTTTGTAATGGATCCAATTCAGTGTCAAGTAAGAACCCAGCACAGGCAAACAATGAATTGAATGGAGTTCTAATCTCATGGGACATGTTGGCCACGAAGGTAGCTTTTTCTCTTGTAGCAGCTTCGGCTGCCTTCTTGGCTAGCATTGTGTTGTAATACAACCTTGATTTGTCAAGGGCAAAGGCAGCCTGTGTACATAACATAGCAACCAAGTTTAGCTTCTTGTCATCAAACATTTGTGAAGACTTGGAACTTTCATAGTATATGGCACCAGTGACCTCCAATTCGTTTTTGATTGGCAAGCACAATAAAGATTTTGGAACAAACTTGTAGAAATATGGATCTGATCTGATCAATGGCTTGAAGCCTAGGTTGAATTCTCTAAAGTTGTTGGCAATGGAACCAGTTTCAACAACCTCTTGTATCAATTGTTCTGGGATGGAGATGGATGAATCTGGAGTTTCCAAAAACTTGAAAGTGTTTGGACCGCCAATAGCTTTGTACTCAATAATGTTTTGTTCGTTCAACAGGGCAACAACGGCATATTCAGCACCCAAGATGTTCACAGTTGTCTTTATCAGCTTCTCCAAGATGGATTCAGTGTAAATACTCTCTGAAATTGACAAGATGGCTTTCAGTATGTTACTCAACTCCATGCTGTCATCTTCTGATGATTCCAGAATGGTGTCAAGTTTCATATCATTACTTTGTTGTTTATCCAACACTGATGAAATCAGATATCTCAATGGTGACATTGACGAATTCGGTTCGCTGATTCTTCGTGTCACAGGAGATCTCAGTACTTCAGCTTTAGCTTCTTCAAACAATTCTGGAAATCTGTGCTTGATTCTGTTGATCATTGATGGATAACCGGCAGCTCTGAAGTATTGAAGAGCTTCTTTCAAATGGGAAATGGCACGAGTCTTTTTCTTGGATATCTTAGCTAACCAATCACCACAACGTTCATTGAAGAGAGCAACATCGGCCATCAAGTTGTTGCTCTTAGCAGCTTCAATACATTCGGTGTAAGCATCCAAAACTTCAATGTCTGAAGCACCTTCAAGCTTCAACATCTCAGATTTCAAAGCCAAATACTTTGGTTCAAACAGCTCTGGTGAAAGTTCTGAGCAACGTCTCACAAACTCAACATTTTTAATCAGTTCCTGTTCCTTCCGTTCGTGAGACAACTGTTTCTTATCAAGTTTCTTGTAGCTCACTCTCATAACGTCCCAAACACTTGCCAACGTATGTGGTAGAAAATCTCTGAATTTCTCCAGCTCAACGTCGACCAATGGATCAGCTAATTGGGTGTCAACATTAGCAAATTCTCTGATAGAAACGACACAATAATAAAAGCTCTTCAAGTAAATAGATTCCTTGTTCCAATCAACAGGCTCTTCTTCATTCTGAATATCATACTTTGGATCATAAGGCATTTGAAGAAACCCTCTCCACATTGAAGCGGAGACTTTGAACCAAAGTCTATTGGCTCTAATCTCTAGATCAGCTTCAGTGACACAATCCATAATGGTGTTGTAGATCGAATTGCAGTTGTAACCACTGTATAACTGTAACAAAGGTTTGAAGCCAACTTTCATAGCGAAGGAAACATGGAAGCTTGAAACTGACTGAGATGAAGCCGAGTTGATCAGGTCGTGAAATTTCAAGAGATCTCTGATAGGCTCCAAGTATACCCCAATTGTGATAGAATATAGGGCAAAACCCCTGTTAATGAAGTCCAGCGGAACGCATTTTTTTTTCAGTAAGCCAAGACCAAATTGAGCATATTCCTTTGCTCTTGCTGGTGTACTTTTCATTTGATCGATAGCCAAGATAATAAACCCCAATGCGGAGAAGCCAGAAAGGCCATTTCCCAGTGCATGTTCAGCCAATGTGTGGGCGAGTGAGGAAGCGATTTCCAGTTCGCCACTTGAGTTCAGGATGAGAATCAGTTCACTCATAATTTCATGAAGGACAACTGTCTTGCTAGAAGCGGATTTGGCACCATTCAATTGATTTCTTAGAGCAGTCATTGATTTGGAGACTTTTAACTTCAAGATTCTCAGGTTCTGCGTATACCATTCTGGGTCAGTAGTGAATTCAACACCATGCTTGTTGATACAATGTAAACCGATTTCTATAGATTCACGACTATTATGACTAAGGGCAGACAAGGCTTTAATCTTGTAGAGCACAATCTTTGGGTCGTCTTGAAATGACTTGGAGTGTTTTTCGATAAACTTGATTGCGCCTTGAAAGTTCTTGATCATCAGCAGACATCTGATAATTTCTATATGAAGGACATATAGTTTCTTTTTGTCATCGCTGAACTTCTCCCTGATAACACGAGAGATGTTGAGGTACTCCAATGCCGGGAAGAAGTCGAAGATCTTGGAGCAGAAGTTTTGCGTAGCTTCAAAGACTTTCAAGTAAATTTCAGCTTCTTCTTTGCTTTGCAATACCGACACGGATTTCACGAAATGGAAAGCCAAGCTCATTGCTGTCTCAACATCTCTTTCGGCTTCTGAAGTACCGTGGTACAACCTCAGCCCAGTGGTTCTGTGTAACTGAGTCAATTGATCACCAGCAAGTAAAGTTTCAAGGAGGAAATCATGGACAGTGTCATGCGAGAAGGTGAACAAAGCCAACTTTGACAAATCATCGATATCATCATCGTTGACGTTGAAAGGTAGAACGTCCTTGTTCAAATGGAAAGGGAATTTGTAGAAGATGTTAAACGGTGAGACAAATCCACTAATGATGGCTTTGGAAATAAATTCAGCAATTCTGGTGATAGGCTTACCTGAAGCCAAAGCAAGGTCTTTCAAGCTAAAGTTCGTCTTATCATAGACAACCGCAGCAAATTTGAACACTTCAATGTCTCCTTCATTGAAAAGATCCAGTCTTTGTTCATACAATTCGCTAGCAGTATTTGGAAGTTTAGAAAAAGCTTCGAAATCAATGTTCCATTTGGCAAATGGTTTAGCATCAGCATCAAATTGGACAATCCCCTTGATTTGAGAATTCACGAATAAGAGGTGAGCAAGAAGCATGTTACCTTGAGTCTTCTCAAACATGGCCTTAGCCAGTGTTTCTACTTCAGTTACACGGGTTTTGTCATGTTCAAGAGTGAAGGAATTAGTATAGGACAATCTTTCCAGAGGGATGAGGGAATCACGGGTGTAATCGTAACAGTCTCGATAGCTGCTTGGGTTGATATCCATCTCAATGAAAACACCATTCAACTTCTTCTTAAAATGTTCCAAATCGGTGCAGGATGATGAATTGAACGAAGCAATCAAGATGATATTAGAACTAACCTCGAGCTTAGCAATCTCTAATCTTGTCTCATGCAACAACTCCAAATCTGGAATTGAGAACCATTGGAAATCATCCAATAGTAAAGTCAAAGGGAACTTCTTACTCAGGGCAACAAACAACAGCTTCACCGTCTGTCTGAATTTCAAATCTCCTCTAACTAAAAATTCATCTTGGGCTTGGTTTGACATATGCTTGATGTAGTTTGGACCCAGTAGTTCTCTCAAGTCAGGTAAATATGTGAATATTGCAGTTAAGTCGATAGATCCCAGAGTCTCAAGAATAGAATCGCGAGCACTGTCGATTTCAGTGTCAGAGCTGGACATTATTTGATGTAAAATATCATTCAACATTGAGATGAAACAGCTGAAGCCAGCGGTTTTGGTGTTACACTTCCAGCTGGCAAAGTTGTGCTTGCTTGTGACGATCTTACTTTTAATCTCATTGACTAGTCTTGTCTTACCCACACCCGTTTCACCTTTCAGTATCACCAGATGAACACCAGGTTTGGTATCTTGATACAAGCTATCAATATACTTGAACTCTTCAACACGCCCGTAAAGGTTTTTCGATGGTGCGAACTTCAACTTCCCAAGCTCTTGATCTGATTTCCCATATAAAGTCATCTCTAAGTCATACTTCAAGAATTCACAGCCTTGGTATCGGTCAATAGCATTCTTGGAAAGCAATTTCATAATGATATCACCCAATTGTGAAGAGACACCGAGAGCTTTCGGATGGGTAGCAACACATTTGATGTGGTTGTTGATCAGTTCACGACCATCGGATGCGATGAATGGTAGGCTCCCCACAGTAATCTGATACAGAATAATACCAATACTGTACAAGTCTGCTCTGTGATCTGTCAACTTGTTCACCTCCCCACTAACTTCTGGGGCCATGTATGGGAGCCAATTAATTAGATATCTCTTGTTCAAAGTTCGGAAGCCACGAGTACAGTCTTCGGCTTGCGTTGAGAAGCAGAAATCCCAACCTGTGATGTAGACCTCATCATTGTCATTGAACAAAATTGTGGAAGAGGTCAGCCCGTTATGTGTGAAGCCATGTTGGTGGATAATGGCCAGCACGTCCAGGACTTTAATTACCAAATTCAGCAAGCGCTCCTTATCACAAAGGAGAATCATTTCTTTCAGACATTTCATGTTCAAGATGTCTTCGTAGATCATAGCATACCCACCGTTATCAGGGAGTGAGATAAATTCAATTGGGTATAGGACCCCCTCGATATTTCCGGGTAAAGTTGCTGGAAAGTCTTGCATTGCACTTGGGTTCTTCCCTGACAGAACATACCATTCGTTGAAGTATCTTGACATGGAGCCAGCGGAGATGTATGGGTTATATCTCACAAGAACAGACCTTCTTGTAGTCCGGCTGAAGCCTCTGTAAAAGTCATTGGATATGCTTGACAGTAGTGTGTACCCTGGAACAGCTTCCTTCAAGGAGTCGCTGAATTCTGTGTTCTGGTATTTAAAGATCTCATAGAGCTGTTTGGAGATGTTGGAATCACCCCGTACGTTTGAGCTCAGCAGGTAGTCGTAGAAGCTCGACTCTGTTGGTGTTGATAGCGAGGATGACGAGCCAGTGGAAAACTGTGTCACTGGGGTAGGTATGCTCTCGGAGAAGTAGGCGTCCGCCTCGTAACCTGGTGAGACTGCTGAGGCCGAGGAAATCTGTGTCATAACTATCCCAGGCTTCAGCGGATGACTGTGGTGAGACATGTGTGTTTGAAATTGACGAGACGAATCTTATAGCTATTTGTTGATATAAAGGCGAACGAAGAGTTACTATTCATTTTTTTTTGCTTTCCAATGATTTATAAGAGGGAAGTTTTAGACAGCAACCAAAAGGGTAAAGATCTGCATTTACCTGCAGCTAACAAGACGCACAACGCCAGATAGCGCTAGTTGCCCTAGAAGCTTTAGACCTCCAGCCGTTTGATCTGCACATTTCTGCTGGAAAAGCGAGCAAAGATTCACATCTCGCAGGCCTGCTAAACTCTAAAAGGTTCTGGCCCAGTGTGGGAGATACCACCATCCTGGGCCCTTGGGTCTTGAACCGGGGACCTGAGTCCGACGAGGCAATTCGGACTTGGGACTGCGACTGGTGTCGGATCATCAATCAACAAGGTGGGTGCGCCTCCAAGCTGTCAGAAGCCATGTTACAAGTGAGATGTGCAAACTTGCAGTTTTTCGTTTCGTTTGATCTGGGCGGTGGACGCTACGGTTTTGCGTTTAAACCTTTTGAATAGAATATTCCTCGCTAGCTTTTCTGCCAACCTGAACCGTGATTGAAGTGATAAGGCATCTCAAGGAATCAGGCACCATCTTAAAAAATCAGTCCCTTTGTCCTCAGAGGGAAAATTCCGCATTTCGACTTTCTTTGCGGTTTTGTGATTTAGCATGGTTTGATTCATTTACTTGGACTGCAAAACCACAATTGTTGGTGACACAAAGGTGGAAAGCTTGTGACAACGCTTTTCGAATCATTTTGAATATTCTTATCTTCAAAACTACATCAAGATCTGGATCTCTTACCGGAGTTATTGTATTTAGATTACATTATTCCTCGTCTGAGTCTTCTTCAGCCTCTTCTAACCAATGAACAAACTTCTCGACGAATTCATTTTCCTTTGTAGTTTTACCCCACCATAGTAAGATTGAATCTTCCTCCACGATTTCAATGTCATATAGTATACTCAGAATGTACAGCACAATCTGCTTACCAAACTCTTTACCAACGGTCAATGATTCAATAATTTCTAATAAGTCAACTTCCTCCTCCTTGTCAAACACTTGTCTTTTGAACAAAGGACCCCATTGTCTTAAGATCTTTTCTGAAGCTTCTTTAGCGTTCAAGGTTCCGGTATGAATAAAGTGGTAAATTCTGTTTATCAATGCAGTTAGAGTTGCTAATCTGACTTCGTGATAGGTGACGTTCAAGCTCATTCTTAGAGTGTTCAGTTCTAGTAAGGCAGTATCCAAATCGTGGTTTTGCTCAAGAGCTCTCTCCACAGTGGCGATGGCTTCCTTTTCGAAGTCTTCCTCTTCATAATCTGTAACCACTGACGTAGTGGAGTAACTTCTTTTCTTCTTTTGTTTAATAGAAGCAATCGAGTCATCGCTTAGATTCAATTCAGCCATGTTGTAGATCAGGGATGATTCACTCTCATAGTTATAACCACCAGAGGTTTCTTCATCATCACTGTTGATCTGAGTAGAGGAGATTTTGGTGGTGATGGTTTCATTTGCAGGAATCTTGACATCAAACCCTAGGACAGCTTTCAATATTTTAGATTTTTCACCAATTTCTGAGTTATCAGCAACAATAGAATTCTCTAACACAGCTCCATCATTTATAACTGAGCCATTCCAAATGTAACTGTTCTTGATAACAATATTTTTACCAATCTTACAATTGGAACCAATGACGGATTTTTCAATCAGAGTACCATCACCAATGACAGTGTTTGAGCCGATGGCAGTACATGAACCGATCTTACAACTTTGAGCCAGCACAACATTCTTTTCCTTGTAGACATGAGAGCCTTCGTGTGTATAGGATTGGTTCAGGAAGTTGGCATCGGGAACAATTGGGTAAGCCCAACCAGCAAGAATGTCTTGTGAGATGGCTTCATAAGTTTGCCAGCTTTCGACTCTGGCAGCATAGTATTCATCAGTAATATAGGCATAAATAGTCTTTTTCAAAATATCAGAGGTCAGAATCCCCTTGACAAAATCCTTTCTTAGGTATTGGTAATCAAAGTTCTCTTGGAAGATAGCTGGAACATGCGGTGAACAAATATCAACATGACAATCGATCAAATCATTTCTCACGACAAATTCATCAACATCTTCTAATAGTTCTGGATCTATGGCAATGGTCTTTTCACTAGGTGGTATGTCTTGGTAGTACAAGCATTTGTTATTCTTGTCCAGTATGAAGGAAGCGAAATGTGATCTTGTTCTGTGAAGGGCATTAGCCTTGGTCAACACCATTGTGGCAATATGGTCCCTATCTTTAGCCCTCTTGGCTTTGTGTGCTTCCATGACTTTGTCAAATTCGATGTTGGTGACAACATCACCTGAGACCAGCAAGAAATCACCAGTAATAAGATTTCTGTTATCAATGTCCCTCATTGCATCACCGACAGATCTAGATTCTAAAGTCATGATAGTTTGGATTTTAAAAGGTGACCATGGCTTATTCCACTTCGACTCTTCGATGTATGCTTGTATTTGCTCAGCATGAGAGCAGCAGATCAAATAGACTTCATCAACACCGGCCTTCGCAAGGAATTCTAGAGTATACTCGATCAATGGAACATTGGCTAAAGGGAGTAAGCATCGTGGTTTTACAGAGGTTAGTGGCATAAAACGAGTCTCGAAGGAGTCTGTCAGCACAATGGCTTGCAGTCTCTCATCCTTGACAACCTCTTTTGACTTAGCCATTGTTGGTAGTCAGTGAAAAGGTAAAGTTTGGTACCGAGCCAAAAAGTCGATGTCATCTTGTAATTTTTCGACTTTTTTTTTTGGTGAGCTTCACGAATTTGCATCTCTTAACTTCAGTGATTCTAAGTAAAATCATCAACATCGCTAAAAAATGAGTGTTAGCTTCTTGCCCCGGCTGCCACAGTGATCTCTTCTATGTCTATTTGTATCTCTGTTGAGGCCATCTGTTTTTTGAAGGGCAGGAGCGGACAATTTCCCATTTTTAGAACGCAAAATGGAATTTGACTAAATCGTCTCAAAGAGCTCCACAACACCAGCGCTCATCAACAGAGCTCAAAAAAGAACAACCGTAATGGCATTCCAACCACAACTACCTCTACTCTCCTCAAAGCTAGCAATAAAAACTCTAATTCAAAAAAAATGGTGTTCCAGGTGGGGTTCGAACCCACGACGGTCGCGTTACTCACACGGTGCGTTAGGTATTCCGGTAATGCCGTTATAAGCACGAAGCTCTAAACCACTGAGCTACTGGAACAGATGCAAGAAAAAAAGGTTTGTGGCCAGCTATGTTGTTTGGCTCTGGTAGGAGCCACAAAGTTGATTTTACTAGCCTTATTTGGCGCTTCAGTGAAGACCAACTATGAATTTTAGCATTTCATTCTCTTCGCTGTGTTTGAGTTATAAGATGTGAGCCTAATTCACGGTGGATACATGATGTTTCGGCTGGTCAATCCATAAGCTCCACAATTCGGATAAGATATTGTCCATCAGTCACGCGTGTTAGCTGCTCGTGAGTGCTATTGTGAGATCTCTATATGACTTCTCAGAGAGAGTATTTACTCTTTGTTGCTGTATTTCAGTCCCTGAACTTTCTGTTGGCTTCAATATAGCGAGTTATTGTTAGATCTGAGTGTTGTCCAATATCCTGTCACGAATACTGAATTTGTGTTTGATACTCTGGTTCTTCGTAATAGGTGAAGCTGGGACATTGTATATGAATTTACTCGAGCTGTTACTCTCAGCACTTCCATAGCCTTTCCGAGTACTTATTACTGCTAATTGATACACAAGTCCTATCTCCCCTTGAGATCTTATCAACATCCAAACACCACATTTTCGATATTTTCGGATTTTCACTATTATTCACCTTCTCCAGATTTAAAGTGGTAAAACAACAAGAAGTGCTGTTGCCATGGGTGTAGCTGTTACGCCTTATGATTCTAACACCTTCGGAAACTCGTTATCTCTCAGAGTTGACGGTGGTGTTGGTGCTGTGTCTATCAGTCCGTCAGGAAGAGATGTTGTTCTAGCTGGGTAAGTAATCGACTGAACAAGAATTTACAGAAAGTTACTGACAATATGACAGGCATCGTGGGTTATTCGTTGTCGATCTTGATGACCCATTTTCCCCTCCCAGATGGTTGCAACATCTAACGTCCTGGGAAGTTGCTGATGTTCAATGGTCGCCTCACGCTTCTAAACCGGGTTGGGTAATGTCCACATCAAATCAGAAAGCCATGCTATGGAACTTGGCTAGAACGGGTACAGACGCAATTGAACATATTCTCCATGGCCATTCTAGAGCTATTACGGATATCAATTTCCACCCCGATCATCCTGAATTGCTGGCTACTTGTTCTGTTGATACTTCTGTCTTAGCATGGGACATGAGAGCTCCAAGAAAGCCAACTTACAAAGTTCTGGATTACAGAGCGGGTGCCTCTCAAGTGAAATGGAACTTTAAGAACTCTAACCTGATTGCTGCTTCACATGACAATTATGTCTATGTCTGGGATCTACGGAATGACAGTAAACCTGTGCACCGAATCGAAGCCCATGATAGAAAGATCAATGGTATTGATTTCAGCCGGACCACGGAGCATGAGATTGTGACTTCATCCAATGACTGTACTGTCAAATTCTGGGACCTTTCTCGAGATGTGACAAATTCAAGAGCTACAATCAAAACAGACTTCCCAGTGTGGAGAGCAAGACACCTCCCGTTTGGTCATGGTTGTGCGATCATGCCCTTGACTGGTGGCCAAAATGCCATTTATCTTGCAAATACTCAAACTTTAGAAGGTGATACCAAGTTGCAACCGTCATATATCTTCAAAGGTCATTCCGATAGAGTTACTGATTTCCTTTGGAGATCACGAAACACCCACTCGGGTGTCGATGATAGAGAGTTCCAGCTGGTGACATGGTCCAAAGATTGTGACCTGAGACTATGGAGTTTGAATGATGAGATTTATGATAAAGTGAAGTTCGACCGAGGTCACCCTGCTGAATTTCCTGAGTATACCTATGAAACTTACAGAGAAGAACCAGGTATCAAATCACAAAACCACATTTCTTTGAAGAAAACTAAAGACTCCTTTGTTTCTAGCAAAGGCGAGACTTCTAATACAGCTGACCACTTGAACTGGATTTCCGGTGTCAGAATCGGTAGATCTGCGTTTGCAGCTCCAATGAATGAGAACCCTAATAACATCATGGATAATGCGCCAGGGAATCTGGGTGAAGAAGTCAGCGTCATTGGCCACAAATTCCCAAAAGTTAGGTTTGAAAAGATTTCCGTGTCCACTGGTATGCTGATCCTATCACTAAATGGTCCCTGGGCCAAAGATCCTGATGACTTGCTATTTTTAAGAGTGGAGATCAAAGTTCCAAGTGGTTATCCAGATAGCTTACCAACTTTCAGAATTGAAGAAAACAGGGACTTGAATGATGAAAAGAGACAAGAGATCTTGGGAAACTTACAGAACATCGTTAAGGCTCATGCAGAGGTCTCTAAATACTCGCTAGAAGCCTGTTTGAGATTCCTCATGGGTGAAAAGATTGATTTGACCAATTTGGAAAACTCGGATCGTGAACAAGATTATCAATTGGACACATATGATGATATATCTTCCTTAAATTCTACAAATATCACAGATGGGAGTGATGTCAGTGATGACGAAGCTGATGATGAGATTATTGCAATGACTGTTTCTCAGACCTCTACTGAACAAACATTCGATAGTACACCTATTCCTAAGGGCTGTGGTGCTAGCTGGACAAAGACTGGTCAATTAGTCTGCTTCTTTATCCCAAAAATTGAAACAAAAACTCAAAGAGTGATCAAACTGGATGAACGAGGGTTTAGTAACCAGGTGTTGTTTGATGAGAGTGATAATAATGACGAGGATAGTGATGATAACTTGTCTGATGAATGGAATGACATTTTGAGCAAAGATATAACTAATAGAAGCAAAATACCAGGAGTTTTTAGAATTCAGAACTATTCCAATAAGAAGTCTGTCCCAACTGAGAAGTCTAATAACACAACGAATACCGTGAACAAGAACGTGGTTGCAATCTTTGACATGAGACACTTAATCCCATCCAAAATGGAGTTGGCTAAAGAATACAAAGTTGTTGGTGGTTCCAAAGAACAATTAGCACTTCATAATGCTGAAATCTGTTCTAAGTATGGTTATATCGACCTTGCTGACTCCTGGAGAATCCTGTCATCCATTTTTAGTGACCAATTCTACTGGGGGACACATCCATTTGGTCGTATTTGGTTCATCAAAGAGATTATGAAGTACTATGAGAAAGTAGGTAATGTTCAGATGCTGGCGATGATGAGTTGTGTCATCGAAGGTCCAAAGAAAGTCTTTCATTATGCAGACCTGAGTCATGAACCATTGATCGTTCATAGAGATCCAATGGGAAGAGCACAGTCTGTAAGCTCTTCGCATAATGACAAATACTCTGACTCTTACAGACCACCGTTCTCCAGAAGTTCAAGTTTTGCTACCAAAGAATTGGAAAGACCTGTTGAGGTGAAGATTGAGATGATGAATGAAACCGACCTTGGTTTCAAGGAGCATGAGTTCTCCTTCACTTTGTTAGATGACGAGATGGCTGACCTGTACAATAAGTACAGAGACGAGTATGCCAGTATCCTTTACAACTGGGGTTTAACACTGAGAAGAGCCGAGGTCTTAAAGTTCAACCATCAGAGGGTTCTCCTGAAAGACAATGATCATGTTGGTAAAGTTAAGTGGAGGGCTAAGGCCGATAAGGATTGCTCCTACTGTGGGTTGAAAGTTAAGAGAAGATTATTTGCGTGTTATGAGTGTGAACACGTCTTGCACGCTGATTGTGCTAGTGATTGGTTCGGGATCTCGCATGAGTGCGCTTCTGGCTGTGGTTGTCGTTGTTTACAGAAGTATCGTCAGTAGTTTAATGAATGTAATGATATAGAAAGAGCTGAGAAAATTAGACTTTTGTGTCAGCTGAATGTGACTGATCTTCGGAATTTTGTTATGCCCACTTTTTTTCTTTTTGTGATTGATGCTTTGTCTCATTTAATTGTTAAGTCATGGCTTGTAACGTTACTAATTTAATAGTACTTGCAACCCAGACCTCTTGAAATATTTGCTCTTGAAACTGGCAATTTGGCTCCTTCTCTTTTTGAATCCAACGTTGTTGAGCTGCCGATTACTCTCGCACCAAATATCACAATTATTCGTTTGCCGCACGTTAGCTCCCATAGCAAAAGGCCCTTTAGTAAGTCTCATGAACTAGATCCTTATACCACATTCCCTACATGGGTTATATGATATAGTGGTTAGGGCAAATTCCAAAGATGATATCTGCTTCGTAGGTGCTCGACTTGAGGAACCAAGTTGCTGTACTTGACTTGCAAATTTTATATAGAAGAGCCCAAAGGCTACAAAAATGGCGGCTGCTACATGGAAATTTCCAAAACAGTGAATCGCTTCATTTATAATAATTATTCACTTTTAATTTGGCAATATTTTATGACAATTCAAACAAAATAGATTAGTGAAATACTAAAGGCAGCTAATGAGCGTAGATGAAACTCTTCTGGATACACCTTCCAAAAAATGCAAGGATCACTTCTGCAGCTAAGTTGAGACTGATTAATTCTTGTTCCAAGCTTTCAGATGGTGCACTCTCAATCAAGGTTTGAAGATATCCAAATTCTCACATCTCAGAGAGCTTGAAGTGCGTGTTAAACCCTGATATATGTCTCCCGGACTTGAAAGGTATAGAACTCAACTAAATACAGGAATGATGTTTGAGCTGTGACCTAACCGCTCTGAAGTGAAAACCCCTCTAAGCACAACTTCTGTGGGATAATTACGCCTGATATACATTCCATGCAACCACATTCGAAGAAAGCGATCGTAAAAACTTCAAAACTTTGTGAAGTCCACACCTAAATTTGACAGTGCTATTAGGAAATAAGCCTGTCAATTGCTTTGGTATGGTTCACGGCCTGGATGTTGCTGGAGCAGGCTAAGTTATATTAAATATTTCGGGTTGGATATGATCGTTTGCTCCAATTTTCTCAAAAACAGTGAAGATATTGTTTTCGTTAATTATTATATATATTGTAATTTTACAAAAGGAGCTCATGATACCATTTCGTTGGTCAAAAGCGCATTTTTTGAATGCTTAGAATTATCATGAGCTACACTGAAATTGCACGATATATAATATTAAATAGTTTACTATAACTACTTTGGCCCAAATTCAGTTCAAAATGATTGTACCTTTGATCGTAGGTTTATTGTTGCATTTTCATTTATAAAGCTATATTATTCTACTCATCATAGGGTTTACAATGATTAAATCACGTGACTCGAAGTTTATGCATATGGCTCACTTTCAATCTCAGTGTGGTTGTTACGAACGGATTCCTTCCTGATAAGAGCCAACTCTGTATGTCCCTCTACATTGATGAGGTTATTAAGCTGCTGTGGAATGCCCCATTACGAGAGTTTTGGTCTAGGGGATTTTCAAGGGCCCAAATCTAGGAAAGTGATCACCATGTAGGGGGTTGTGAAACCCCCAGGAATTTCAGTTTCTTTACCTCTACACCTTGCTTGGTTCTCTAGATTGGGAGTTGAGAGGGTAAACTTACTGACAGAGAGTTGGCCATTGCGGGTCCACAGCTACATGAGTGAACTTCAAAGTGCCAATTATTTGTGGATATTCAAAAAAAAAAAAGGAATTTTTAAGCCACGCAAGTTTGTCTTGCATCATGCGCAGTTCCGTAATTCAGGTACCAAAGCTCTAGGTTTCGCAATTCGGAAGGTAAATGTTTATTTGGTTTGGAACTCAGATAGTGTGAAGGAGGCCTCTACAATCTATAAGTGAAATGCCTCCATTTACTAAAAAACTGTTTTTGGAGATGGTTCGTCTGTTTGGAGAAGGGATGTTCAGGAAACTATCACCATTTGAATCTCCAAGCTGGGACCATGTGCATGTAATATGGTCCAGATATCAAATGTGCACAAGACCAAGTATAGAGCACATATTTTGTAGAAGTTGTTCCTCCAGATGTGTCGAAGGTAAACTAGATTCGATTCACTGCATTCAACCTAGAATCGCATAGTTTGCAATGTATTTGTTTTCCAACTCCTGGAGCCCAGCATACGAGTCTTAGCTAGTTGAACACTTGTTTCACCTCTAATTTACTAACCAGTAGCATGTTTTGGGATGAATGTGGTTAGGACCACTGATCTTCATGGAATTTGATTCACAGTGGCTACTGACACGAATTACCATGTTTGACAGCATGCTTGACATGCATTTACGCAGTAGCCTAAAGGAGATTGATCTAATGGAGTAGAGGATCAGCATTTCAAAGGTCTTGAAAAAAAAATTTTAATGCGATGCTAACCGAACTTTAGCATTGCCATATCCTGCCCATATGTTGAAGCCCCACAGGGATTAATGCACCTTTTTAACCATTCTTAGTTCCCCCGCAAGATAAGTATGGAGTTCTAAGGCCTATCAATATAAAGGACTGCTTTGACTATTCAGGCGGAGGATTTCATTGCTGGCTATTGTTAAGTATGACCTTTTAGAAAAAAGAGCCAAAATCGAATGCCGAGAGATTTACGCATGTCCTTCTTTTTTGAAGCTTCTCTAGGATGATCATATGTCCAGTAATGTATGCAAGCGAGCAAATGAAAAGAGGAAGCAGATTGCATAAGCCCTGAATCAGTCGACGAAAAAATCTAATGTCCTAATTGTGCAGGACCTGTAACTGCTATGAGAGTGTCCGGAGGGCTGCGCCCACTGTCATGTCAAAGGGAGATGAGGTTAGACGTTCTTGAATTAGATAACTGATCTTGAGGTTGAGCGAACACTCTTTGGCAAATCTTTAACTTTCTTTCGATCGATTTTGCGCCCTTAACCGTTCCAAGCTTGGAAGCATAGAGAATATTTTGAACAAAATGGAAAAAAGATCCACTATACATAAAAAAAAATAAGCTTGCAGAGATTTGGTACTTTGAAAGCTGCAGAGTAAGGTTTGGGCTTTTGCATGACTTTCTGAGTCCATAGTCAGGGCTTTACAGTTCTTCCACTCTCATGAAGCAGGAAGTTGGTAGTACTTGTGCCAAATACCAAAGAGATGTAATAGTGTAAAGCACTTACGACGGATGCCAGATGGCCTAAGTGAAGGATGTGATGGTGCCAAAACTTTACTGTGTGATTGTGTAAAGCCATGCACACTTCCTGTTGGCGACTAGTACAGCCCTTGGCAAGCACCAATCTCTCCAGAAGAGCGAGGAAAAAGTCAGAGAGTTTCATGTCGACCACACGATTCGCTGTCACGATATTCTACAGGGACCATAAAATCTCGAATGAGGGAGACTTTTCAAACATCCATCAGGTTCTATTCAAACATGGAACTTAGGATATCAGAAATGGATCAACGAGGAGATCCAGCTTATTATGAACGTTGTGCCTTGAAAGGGAGCCAAACAAATCAACCGAGTCACGGACCTCAGAAGCTTCGTTCGTAGGTTCCTTGATTTAATTGGCCAACTATACACAAGTTACATCCTTACTACCAGAATTCCAACTGCATCAAGCTCCTCTACAGAAGCCATTTTCGCTCAATTCTAGGGCGGTATTTAGTAACAATGTGTCTAGATTTTATTTCTTTTTAGGTGTTTCGATGGGGATTTGTAGATTGACGTAGAACTGCAGGAAAATGACATGCTTAGAGGGAACGTGGTAGTAACTCTCAATATAATATCGAGTTCACCGATTGACAGTTTTGATCACTATGCTTAAGCGACAAGCTATTTCGTGATGTGGTGGCTCCCTATATAGTCATTCCTGATTACGAGAGTGTACCTGTCTATGCTCCTGTGTAATAGATATTTTAGCCCTACGAGTGAAAAGTCTAAATCTTTTAAAGCTATATCAATGGGCATTTTATCTCGATATATTTCTCATGTTTTGACCTACATTGCGCAAAAGCTCATCGTATTATACTCTCGATCCTTCCTCGTAGTCTGCAGCTTTACGTTCAAAATAACGAATCAACAAAGTACCCTTTCCAACATGCCAACCACCTAATTGGTTTGATTGCACTAAATACCAGTCATCTTCAGAAATCCTTTCGATCATATATGAAGAGACCCTTGACACCTACTACATGATCAGATACATCAATTTTTCCCAAGTTACGAGTTTGGCCCATGTAGAAAGTTCTCTAGCGCTTCAGTTCTACAGCTGCACTACTGCAGGCGTCGATTTGAAGAAGAGATGGTAATTGCACGACCTACGGGTATTATAACAGTTACTTGTTTTTTTAGTCGCGATTTTTAGCAGCTTATTCTCATATTGCTTGCTCCCAGCAACCAAGAGTTTGGAGGTTGAAGGGTTTCAAAATAAAACCCTCTGGAGAAAGCTCAACTCACTAGAAGGCGTAACAAAGCACACCAGAAAGGCAGAAAACTCCCATGTCCTTCTTTATCCCACTCATTTTTGGTACAAAGAGTTTTGAGTCACACCTGGAAGGCACTCCAAACAACCT
>JAMAIG010000255.1:0-24029 GCA_023629715.1 Taiozyma sp. PG4208 | reverse complement strand
ATGACTTTTTCTTCAACAGCGTTCTCAGTGACAAATCTGAAAACATAAACTTGTTTCTTTTGACCAATTCTATGAGCCCTATCCATAGCTTGTAAATCGGCCTGTGGATTCCAATCGGAATCATACAACACAACAATATCGGCAGAGGTCAAGTTGATACCTAAACCACCAGCTCTCGTTGTCAACAAGAAGATGAATTTATCAGAGTCCGGGGCATTATAATCATCGATTGCAGCAATACGTTCTTCATGAGATGTTGAACCATCAATACGGCAATACTCATATTCTCTCAAATAACAATAATCTTCCAAGATATCCAATACACGGGACATTTGACTGAAGATTAATACCCTTGAACCTTGTTCTTTCATCTTCTTCAACAACTTATCCAGCACAACCATCTTGCCTGAGTTGTAAACCAAATGTTCATCAGTAGTGTAAGGAGGGCCCGGTTCAGCACCTTCAAATAGATATGGATGATTACAACATTTTCTCAATTGCATCACAATGTTCAACAATCTGGTTTTACCTTCACGTTTACCAACAACACCATTAACGGCATCAATGTCTTTCTCTAATAATTTTTGATACCATTTCACTTGCATTTCCGACATACCAACGTATAAATTGGATTCTTTCTTCGGTAGTAAAGATTTTTCAACGTCAGCTTTAACTCTTCTTAACAAAAATGGCGATAAAACCTTGTGTAATTGCTGTACCACAACGTCTTGATCATCTTCTTGGTTCTCGAACCATTGGTCAAAGATTTCAGAGTCACCAAAGACATCAGGTAGGATGAAGTTCAGTAGGGCCCAAAGTTCATGTAGGTTGTTCTGTAAAGGAGTACCGGTGATCAGTAATCTGTTTTTTGAATAAAATAATCTAATAATTTGAGACAAGGCACTTTCTTCATTCTTGATTCTATGAGCTTCATCAACAATGATGTACTGCCATGCAAGTTTCTTCAAAGCAGATTTCTCTTTGATCACCATTTCGAAAGAGGTGATTAACACGTCAAACTTGGCTTCCAGAACAGTCTCACGAATGAAGTCGGCTCTGTCTTCCTTGTTACCTTGCAGAACGGCGACATTGACCTCAGGAGTCCATTTAGCGAATTCTCTTCTCCAGTTATCAACAGTGGATTTTGGAACAATCACAATATGTGGTCCTTCAATGCCTTTGTTGTATCTAAGGAACCCAAGGAAGGAGATAGTTTGTAAAGTCTTACCCAAACCCATTTCATCAGCTAAGATACCAGAAAGACTGTTTTCATGTAATGATATTAGCCAATTCAGACCTTGGATTTGATATTCTCTTAGTTTTCCATGGACATAGCTTGGTGATTCGGTTAAAACTGTTGTTGCTTCTTCATGTTCTTCATCTTGGATCAATTCGGCATCTTCCTCTTGTTCAGTCTTTCTACGACGAGTAGCGGACTTCCGCTTTGATGATGTTGATTTCTTTTCAGCGTCCAATTGCTTTAAAAGTCTCTTGATGGCAGGGTCTCTGGAGGATCTCAGATCAATGAAATGACGGAATAAGTCAGTTAAGCCCAATAGATACTTGAATCTTGTGGTGGTCTCATGCTTGTCTTTCAACCTTTCGGTCTTCGGGTCTGTCTTTAGGAAGAATCTGTCTATTCTCTGTTCTGGAGTCTCACTTTTCGACTGCATGTGAGTGTTAGTGGCCGTCCTGATTAGATCTGAATTCTGGTGTTGCCACTTACCATCGTTTTAGAACCCCTTTTTGTGGTTGTTGAGCATATGCTTTTCAGATGCTCAATCTAGATCCTATTTGATGTATATGTCAAAAAGATCTTAGCGCTGTTATTTGGGATTGTGATTGAAACCAGTGGCGCACGGCAAGGACAAGTTTGATGAAGTGACACCCAAGAGCTTTGCTGATTCAAACTGGCTGTGATTTGCCTTCCAATTGGCTTGGTATTAATTTGAGAAATGAAAAAATTCAAGAAAATTGAAAACCTGAACGTTTGTTTATTATAGCAGAGCTCGGTAAGGCCACGCATCGGAACTGGGAAAAGAACGTGATTTTAGATGTTTATTGGCTGTGATACCACCTGAAATAAGTGATGACCAAAGAAACAACTTTCTTCAGGTCCAAGAATATAACAAGATTATACTCAAACTTGAAAATAAACACCAAAAGGACCCAGATTAAGGCCGCAAATCGTGCTTTGATCTTCGCGTCGGGTAACACCACAGATAACGTGTCTGCCAAATGCTACCGTGCCAGCAAACCATTCGCGGAACATAAACAAAGGATCGATTTTCTTCTTTTCCGACAAACAATTAACACAGAGGCAGGAGAGTTCTGGTGCCCGCAATGGAAGTGAGCAGAAACTGGGCGTGTTTATACTCGTTCGAGAGCTGGGGTTTCACGTAATAATTGATTGATGTGTCTGGATGGTGGATCTGCTTCTCCTATGATGAATGCCGAGTTGAAGGTTTCCTCCGAACTTTTGTAGGTGTTCTCTCTGTATGTGGCCCTGGCAGGTGGCTGAAATGCAACTGATGTGGAGCCCTCAAAGGGATTCAAGGAAGAGACGAGCGCATTGTACTTCAAATGTATATTCGCTCTGATCTCTCGCAAAAACACTTGTTCAATACTTTAAGGAGTATAGCTGCCCCCGCAACTACATACCGCCACAAAAGTGAACAACGACGTGAATCAAGGTCTCCAATATAACAAGGCAGCACTCTACAAGTATCACGGCCATAATACATTAAACCTGGCTATCTATAAGTCTTTCCAAACAACTCAATAGCCTCAGTCCTTACAAATATCGAACACCAACTTTTTAACTACTTTACTAGTGTCAATATCACCATTGGAATTGGATCTCTTGATTTGCTTCGGCTTTTCAGTTTCAAAGCTGATATAACGTGTACGATTATCTCTTGGTGGGGTGATGTATGATGGGATTTTCTCGTATTTGGAATTGGTCCATTGTTCATCTAATTGCACAGGGACAGATTTGGTGTATTTATTGTAGTGGATGTATCCAGGGGCATAGTCAAGTATGCTCAGATCCGCCAAAGCCTTACGCTTGTTAGTAGCGGAGCGCATTGGAGAGTTGGGTGTGATGTTCTCCTTATGGTGTGTTAGATCGTTTTGGTCTTCACTGATGCTGGACGATGCTAGCTGCAAGTCAGCACTGTAGTCCTTTGGATCACTAAAGATTGTGAAGCCTAATGGTGGGACTTGTGATTTGAATATGGTAGATGCAGCTGGTTTGGATTTCAAAGGGGATGGTGTACGAGAAGGCGATGTCGAGGATCTAGGGATGTAACTTGAAGACTTGTGGGGTGATAACTGAGGCGTGTAGCTCTTGGTTAAGGGCTGCCTTATATTGCCATCCTTAGAGGAAAGAGCAAGTCTTTTTGGTGACTTAGGAGGAGAAGGGGATCTGGATAGCATGGCGATGCCTAGTTATTTGGATTATGTGGAAAGGAGAGAATTTAGCAGTGCTTTCCCTCTTATGAAAAAATGACAGGAGTGGGTGGAGTGAACCTTACAAAAGCCCAAATGATGAAAGACTTCCCTAAGAATTTATACAACGGAATGGAAAAACCTGCAGAGATCCCCTTCATGGGCCAGTCCATTTCTGGGCAAGCACTCTTCCTAATCGGGAATCGTGTCTAGTTCCTTCAACACGACCCTTTTCCTCAAGACGCACATTCAAGTAAAAACGCGAGTTTTATATAGGGCTACTTTAGCGTGATGAGAGTAAGACGCGAAAAAAAGCGCGACTTGTTTGTTTACATTAGGCCCTGACCATTAAAAGACGCCTACAACACCATCTCAGTTAGCTGAAAGAGGACTAAATGATGATTTTAAGAGGATGCAATGGGAATCGCGGCGTGCAAAGTTATAAAAGTGAAGGATCCTCTAAAATGTTGAGGCTTATGTGGATGTCTATCCAGTTTGAAGGCTTCACAAAGAGCGTTTTCCCTTCGTAGCCTTGGAGCTGTAGGCAGGGGAAAAGTCATTCTCACAACGACCGTTAGTATGACACCATACGGAGGATCTTGTGATACTCAGATCTTTATCCTCCAGTGAATACAATGGTGGCTGTTGATACTCCCCAACTTTTGGATGTAAGATGTGGATTCTTGAAGTCAATGAGACCTGGTATCTTGCAAGTCTCAGTTTTGATAACGGCAATGCATGTTTGCCCTCAGATTTGTCATGGACATGGAAGACGCAACTAACCTTTATTTGATGTGTTAGTGTCATTTCATCACAATCTTCTTGATGTTGAAAGTCACCATTATTACTGGTATATGGTGTGATACCTTGAATTGGTGGCTCGCAGAGTTTAACCTGATGAGTCTCAATTATTCCATCCTCCTGGATCTCGACAGCCTTATAACGAAGGCACTTCATTCTTCTCACAATGTATTTAGGACTTTTCGAATTGATTTCATATACCAGTCCAGGGGTAATCATCTTCTGTACTATCATAAAGTCAATTCCTGTTAGCATCAACGTCTTCCCTTCTGGAAAGCCGTCAGGCTTACGGACGTTGATATAGATGTTCAAGTTCTCATTGAGTCGCACCAGCCTTGGGGAAACCATAATAGCGCACTCCACAAAGTTTTCAATCTTTTGAAACACTTCAAAGACACCGGTATCTAACGTTGAGCCTTCGGCAGGGCGCCTAATGATAATTATATCCTTTCTGAAGAGGTTCAAAGGCGACCTCTTCTCTTCGTTAACCAAAACCTCCACAAAGTATGATTTTTGACCAATGAAGCAATCAACAGACTCTGGGATCCCTGCATGTATCATAAATCTGAATGGAAGACGATAAGTTCCCTTTTGTAAACAAGCACCCTCAGTCTCATGGACCCAGCTATCATCAATGATCGTTTTCTCAACCCTGATCAGCGATAACATGCCGCCGACTCTCACTGGTTTCAAATCCTTGGATTCCCCCATGAATCTCACAACAAGGGACTTGATGGGGATAATATCTCGATTGACTTTGAACTCAAGCAGTCCACACAGGTATGACACTGGCGCTTCCTTTCTTTCAGATTCAGTGATACCTTGGACAAACACTGTATTGTCACAGAACAGCTTGGCTGAATACCGTTTCAAGAAGCCTGAGTGCCGTGAAGATACACACGTGGACACAGGCATTAGGCTGAGAGGTTCCGCCTGTGTATGTGGAGAGGCTCAGAACCAGATGATGGTGGCAAAGCTGTACAAAGCTTAGATTTTCAAGATTCTGAGAGATCTGAAATGCAACAATATGATTACGTGCCCTGACCAAAACTTTGACACATAGATGGAGGATAAAGCTGGAAGACAAGAGTTAAAAGAGAGCAGCGGAGGTCTCAACAGTAAGTTCTTTCTCAAAATTATGATTTTTCCAATTAAGCGTTCATAGCTTTAATATATAATGGCACTTCAACCACTGCTTGGAATTAGCCGCCCATGGAGGGCGAATAAAGCCTCCCAGGGAAAATTATAAACAATTATAAACTATTCTTTGGAGGCCGTTAAAAATTGTTAGATTTTGGGTTGATAATTGTTGGAGAAAGGTAGATTGATCAATTCCGCACAAGATAAGTGAGTTCTAGAGAGTAGTGGTGGAAAAAATATAGCCAATAAAACATAAAAAAAAGTAGCGCCTCTTGGTTTCGATCCAAGGACATCAGGGTTATGAGCCCTGCGCGCTTCCACTGCGCCAAGGCGCTCTACTTTGCAAACCTTTAGTCTGCTGATGATCCAGGATCTACGCAGCTTACATAAGCTTCACGTGACACCTTTGAAATTGAGCCGTCTCATTTGATAAATTTGCTCCATTCCCACGCACGGATCATCTTTGGAGATAGGGCTAAAATGTGTCACAGTATAAGGCTTTTTCCGTTTATCGTGCATAATGACTCACTCGACACTTTCCCACCGCACCTTTATCGATAAAACCGTCGTAGTCACCCCCCTTAGGTGGATTGCATCGTGGTTACTGGACCTCTTGGATGCTTCCCTTACCAAATCTATAACCTGCATGTGAAAAAAATACTGTCGAAGAAAAAAAAAAGACCTGGAGTGATTTATATAAAGATCCCAGTTCTTCTCTTTCTTCACTACTGACAACGCCTCTGTTCGATTGATCCGCCATGAGAATCAGCCACAAGTTGCAACAGGCCCATCAACAAAGCGAGAAACCTACTTTCTCGTTCGAGTTTTTCGTCCCAAAGACATCCCAAGGTGTCCAGAATCTATACGACAGAATGGATAGGATGTACAATCTGAATCCTCAATTCATCGATGTCACTTGGAACGCCGGTGGGAGACTATCCAACTTGACCACCGACATTGTGTCCACTGCTCAATCAGTTCTTGGCTTGGAAACTTGTATGCATTTGACTTGTACCAACATGCCTGTGAAGTTGATTGATGATGCTCTAAAGGAAGCATATGATTCCGGTTGTCAAAACATTCTAGCCTTGAGAGGTGATCCTCCTGTAGAAGGTGGTGAATGGACCCAAGTGGAAGGTGGTTTCAAACATGCTAAAGATCTTGTGAAATACATCAGAGAACAATACGGTGACCATTTCGATATCGGTGTCGCTGGCTACCCAGAAGGTCATCCAGAAGAACCTAATGCTGATGTCTTGATTGAATACTTGAAGGAAAAAGTCGATGCGGGTGCTGACTTCGTCATTACCCAAATGGCCTATGACGCTGATAATTTTATCAATTGGTCATCTAAGTTAAGAGCGAAAGGTATTGACATCCCAATCATCCCAGGTGTCATGCCAATCAGTTCCTATACTGCCTTCAAAAGAAGAGCCACCTGGTGTGAAATCAACATTCCAGAAGAGTTCGAAAAGAGACTAATCGAAGTGAAGGATGATGATCAATCGGTTAGACAAGTCGGTACTGATTTGGTCGCTGATATGTGCCAAAAGCTAGTGGATTCTGGTTATGTTAAGCATCTTCATTTCTACACCATGAACTTGGAAAAATCATCAATCATGGTCTTGCAGAAGTTGAACTTGGTCAAACAAAAGGATGAAACCGTTGACCAACTGCCATGGAGAAAATCATTAAACCCAAACAGGAACAACGAAACTGTCAGACCAATCTTCTGGAAGAACAGAAAGTACTCATATATCTCAAGAACACAGAACTGGGACGAGTTTCCAAATGGTAGATGGGGTGATTCAAATTCGGCAGCTTTTGGTGATGTTGAATTGTTTACCTCGGGCCTACTGCGTCAGTCACCAAAGAGAGCTATTGAACTATGGGGGTCACCAAAGAATCTATCTGATTTCGCTCAATTGGTCATCTCATACTTAGATGGAAAGATCTCATCATTACCGTGGTCCGATACCCCAGTCACCTCAGAAATCGATTCCATCAAACAACAGCTATTTGAAGTCAACAAGAAAGGTATCTTCACTGTTAATTCACAACCTTCAGTAAATGGCGCTGAGTCAAGTGATCCACGATACGGTTGGGGTCCAAAAAATGGGTTTGTTTACCAAAAGCAATACTTAGAGTTTTTGATCCCAAAGACCAAACTAGCTGCTTTGATATCAAGAATCGAAGAAATCAATCAACCAACTAACAGCAATACCAACACTAAGGACAACTTCAACGTGCTAACTTATTTTGCCACTGACGCTGAAGACAATCTACAATCAAATACTAGAGATGACACAGCCAACGCTGTTACTTGGGGGATATTTCCAGGTCAAGAAGTTCTACAACCAACTATTGTGGAAAAAGTGTCATTCTTAGCTTGGAAAGATGAAGTCTTCAGAATCGCTGATGAATGGAGTAAGATCTATGAAGAAGGCAGTGAATCCAGAGTCTTGATCAATTCGATCATCACTGACTATGCTCTTGTGAACATTGTTGATAATGATTATGTTCACCAAGACAAGATCTTTTCATTGTTTGAACACATCTAAACACACCATCAACTACACTATGACATCAACTGTCTTACCCAACTTTTAATGCTTTTATGATATGTCTCCTGTTATACATACATTTGAACTTCATTTCTGAGTCTTTCCACTAGATTGGCTTCCGCACTTGTTACAACGGCTTCTTGTTTATTTGTTTTCAACTGACCACCAGTGTCATAGTTTGGTGGTCCTCAAAAACTTTCTGCATTTTTAAATCAACTTATAGAGTTAAAGTCCGATTTCTATTCTACACATCAACGTCATAAGGTGCACTTCAACCGTGTTTTCTGCTAATATTGTTTTAATTAACAACAAAGTACTCAACTTTTTAGTACTGTAGAGCTCTGTTTATACGCCCGGTACAGACACGGTCATGTATCTGGTACGGGCAGTAGATTCTATGTATTTCCACATATTCACTTAATCACTTAACCAGATCGGAATCAGACTTCCAAAAGCGCTACTAACAGCGTCAATCCAAGATACACAAATGATGTTCCTCTCGTTTGGAAGTCTGCTGATTCTGCTACTGGGCGCCGTGTGTGCTCAGATCAACATCCAATTGCTTGCAAACTGGGAGAATCCTCCGTTTGAACTACGTTTGATGTAAGTATCAACTAAGTCATGTATCATAAGAGGAAGCGCTAACTTCAAGACAGAGAGACTGTTGCCTCCGAGAATGAGTCCTACTACCTAGAGTCTGTCTCGAAAGTTGCTGGTTTTGCCATTGATGACGATGATCATGAAAATATACTCATAACTGATGAAGACCTCTACGAGTCCATCTTTGGGCTATTGACGCCTACTGAACGTGCCCTTTATGAAATACCGTTGGCCAACAAATACCACTCACCAAGAATCATTGCCCACTACAAGTACTACAACGACACTGTACTTCCTAAATTTCAAGCCAAATTAAAGAAGAAATGCGGTTCGATTCCAAAGACGTGGCTACTATACAACGATGTGACTTATTGCAATCCAGACGACGTTTATGCCTTGATGACAGACAATTCTGGCGATCAGGAAGGATTATTATTACCATTCGATAGAGTAATCGGTGAGAGTGGTCCAATATTAGTGTTGTATGGTGATGTTAAAGATCCTGCCTTCAAAAAGTTCATTTCAAACCTTCATGAATCTTCCCAAGATGGCAAGTATCGTTTTGTTTGGAGATATGTCCCACAATACACTGATGATAGGGAATTGTTGGCTGGGTTTGGAATTGACCTGACGTTGAAAAGAACTGATTACATCGTTATTGACGATAGGGATTTCAGTAATGGTGAAAAGCAACAGGTGTTGAAAAGTGAAAAGGTTACTAGTGATGGTGGTCTTGAATTCTTGAACAAGAACTCTGACCACATTGAAGCTGTTTCCAAAACTGATATTGAAGATCTTGGTTTAAGAGTCGGTTCGCTTGCTGTTTCCTCTGGTGATCATTCTGAAAACTTTGACAACTTATTAAATGTCATCCAGGACTTACCAAAGTACACAAAGGAGATATCAGAGTACCCTATCGACGAAGAATTTGTGAAAGAGAAGGAGTATAATGAGCAGTTAGGTCTTGTTCCGTCAGAGAGTTTACTATTAGTCAATGGTGTCTTCTTACAACCATTTGAGGAGAATGTGTTTGGTCTGTTCAAAAAGATCAAAGAAGAGCTAGCTTATGTAACTCGGTTCAAAGACCTCGGTATTGACTTCAGCGTCATCAAGGATCTGTTATCGAAGTTTTCATTGTTGTCATTATACAAGAACCGCGCCACCAGTACAAGATATCAGATCGAGTACGAGGACTCACCGGTAATCTATTTCAATGATATTGAGAATGATGTCACTTACAAGGATTTACCAAATGAGTTAGATGTTTATTTTCAAAAGGTCCAATTTGGCCAAATCCCACCTTTGAAGCAAAACTTACACACTGTTGTCTTTGCTATTCACTTATCAAACCCAGAAGAAGTGAGAGTCTTGAAACACACCATTAGTGCCGTTGTTCAAAACTTGCTTCCACAGAGAATCGGTGTGGTCCCATTAGTTGATTCAGAGGAAGACAGAGTGCTAGCTAATAACTTATTCTATTTGATTGAAACTGAAGGCGTGAAGAAAGGTTATAAATATATCAGAAGGATCGGTGAGGGCAAACCTAAGAAACTAACAGACCGCGATTATGTTGGCGAGTTTGTTGTCCCATTCGTATCTCAATTCGCTGTGAAACATTCTTATGTTATCGTCAACGGCGTCTTCTTTGAACTGGATGATGATTGGCCCTATTCATTGACCAAGCAGGTTAGTCAGGATGTCCAATACATCTCTCAGTTGATCTACAACCAAAGAGTCAGATTTCCAGAGGAATTAGCGGATGTCATGTATGCGGATGCCAAAAAGGTTCGTAACGTCTTGGTGGCACCAGAAGACAAGACACAGTTTCATTATAAGGTCATCACTCCTGCCTTCCTTGAACAAATCAAGTTTTCTGACAACGAGATTTTTGAGTTCACAGTTGGTGAAGCTAAAGAGAAAGCTGCTGTTGCCACTTTGACCCTTGGTGGTAGCTTGGGATCTGAGTTCACTTTGAATCAATTACTAGAAGTGTTGAAATTTGCCTCAAGGACCAGAATTCACTTGAAGGTAAGAGTGATCAATCAATCAGATGAAGCAACTTTCATTGGTGTGATCAGACAATCTTTGAATCAATCAGTTGAACACGCTATTGAAGTAGTTGAAAGAATATTGGAACAACATGAGTTCATTCCTTTTATTCAGAACCCAACTATTGAACAACTACTCTCATCAATTGATATACATGCTGAAAACTTCATCTTGTTCAATGGTCGGTACATTGAGCTCTCTGATACTGTACTCCCTGCTAAAGTTCTTGATTATTTCACCGCTGAAGAACTAGAGACTAGGATCTCTTCTGCCAACGCTGTTATACAGCATGCTGAGATTGCCCCAAACTTCGAAGATTACCATGACTGGTTTGAAGCTTTTTCCACTTTGATTTCAAAATCTTTCTTCATTGAGAAGACCCATTTGACCACCACAAACATTGCAAGATTAGATTTGACCAATGTCAAGACCGAAAAGGCTATCAAGTTTGGTGATAAGGCCACTAGTCCTGTTCATGTGGTTGCCTCCGTTGATCCAACTCATGAGAGCGCACAGCGCTTGCTTTTCCTTTTGAAGTCTATCAAAGATCTAAATTTCGTCTCAGTGGAAATCTTACTTCAACCAGCAGAAAAACTAGAGGAGCTACCAATCAAGAGATTCTATCGTGGCAATCATCTGTCCCAAGTGGAATTCGATTCTGAAGGCTCACTGGTTGAAAGGAAGTTCATCAGTTTTGAAAATGTTCCTGAAAAGACTCTGTTCACTTTGGACATGGATGTTCCATCTTCATGGATTGTTATTCCTAAAGAGAGTGTTTCCGATTTGGATAACGTTTTACTGTCTCAATCAGGTCCAGTCACCGGTACCTATGAGTTGGAAAACATTATTATTGAGGGTAATGCATTCATTGATAAGATTGGCGATGCTCCTACTGGGTTACAGATTCAAGTCCCTGGCTCAGAGACAAATGTCATGACAAACTACGGTTATTTGCAACTGAAGGCTAATCCAGGTCTTTGGGATTTCAGTATCAAAGAAGGTAAATCTTCAGATATATTCTCTTTGTTGAGCATTGATTCTCTCAAGAATACCAACCCTAAAGCCCATGATGTTATAACTCTGCCTATTTTAAACCTTGATGGTGCTCAGATATATCCAAGGGTGGGCTACAAACCAGGTAAAGAAGGCAAATCATTGATTGTTGGAGAAGACAATGAAGTTAAAGAAGATACACAAGAAGAAGAAAAATCAAGTTTCTTCTCCAAATGGCTATCAACTAAAAAGCAAAAACATGCTGACATTAACATCTTTACAATTGCTAGTGGCCATTTATATGAAAGACTAATGAGTATCATGACTGTTTCGGTGATGAAGAATACGAACAAGACTGTCAAGTTCTGGTTAATTGACAATTACATGTCTCCAACTTTTAGAAAGTTCCTACCACACTTGGCTGACAAATATGGGTTCGAGTATGAATTAATCACATACAAATGGCCATCATGGCTGCGCGGTCAACGTGAGAAGCAAAGAACGATTTGGGGTTACAAGATTTTATTCCTTGATGTGTTATTCCCACAGGATTTGGATAAGGTAATCTTTGTTGACGCTGATCAAATTGTTAGGACAGACATGAAAGAGCTAGTTGACTTAGATTTGGAAGGCGCCCCCTATGGTTACACCCCAATGGGTGATTCGAGAGAAGACATGGAAGGTTTCAGATTCTGGAAGCAAGGGTATTGGAAGAATTACCTAAATGATAAATTCCAATACCATATAAGTGCTCTATATGTGATTGACTTGAAGCGCTTCAGACAAATTGCAGCTGGCGATCTTTTAAGACAACACTATCAGGCATTATCAAGAGATCCTAACTCCTTATCAAACTTGGATCAAGATCTACCAAATAACTTACAACATAAATTAAAGATCTTTTCATTACCGCAAGATTGGCTATGGTGTGAGACTTGGTGTGACGATGAGAGCTTGAAGACTGCAAAGACCATTGATCTATGTAACAATCCATTGACTAAAGAGCCAAAGTTGGATAGAGCACGCCGTCAAATTCCAGAATGGTCAGTTTATGACTCTGAGATCTCAAAACTTCATGATCAAGTCTTTGGTATCTCTGATATCCCAGAAGATTTACCTGAAACAGAAGATGTTGAAGAAGTCTACGAAAATGCTTTAGAGAAAGACGACGATCATGATGAGTTGTGATAGTTCTAAAAAAAAAACTAAAATTGACGATACATTCTAATACCCCTGTAAGGTTGAATCATTCTATATAAGTGTCACTGAAATTTGGTGGTGAAGCAAGTGAATGACAAAGATACAAAATAATCCTCTGGAAGTCTCAATTTAGAGCTGAAATCGACTGATGGTTCCATGACAAAGTTCAAGTTGTGCAATTCCATGTTCAATTTATCCTTTAATGTCGAACTCTTCTGAGCGAATGTAGCCACAGCCTCCATTGTGTCTAAGAATTGCAAATCATGGCAATACAAGTCAGCAAATGTCATATCTCTTGGGGCGTATAGGCAACTGCCTCTTGTAGGAGCCTCGTAACCTTGGATGTTATTCTTCTGGAATAGTTGGAAGGTGTTGTTGCTGTAGCTTGAAAAGTTCGTCAGTAGATCTATGTATGACGTCTTGTCAAATTGTTCCAATTCAGCACGGGAGGTTGGGACGCTATGATGTAATTGTTTGAATTGCTTTGGATAGCTTTCGAAAATATCATTAAGGCTCTTGTACATTGATTTATTGTCCAAATGGAAGTTGATAACCTTGACATCAAAAGTGTCAATATAATGCAATAGGTGAGGATGTAGGAACAAAGTTGTCAGGAGTCTTTTGAGGGATTCTGAGTGTCTGATAATTGTGGCATGGTGATAGTTGAAGGATTTACCTTTTAGGGAGCACTGAGTTTGAGCTTTCTTAATCAGTTGTTGATCTGGGGTATCGTCGCTAGTAGACAGTAGGCACAGAATGTTCCTGTATAGGAATCTTTTGAGATATCCCAACTTTCTGGTGGTTAGCAACAATGGCAGCAAAGCCCTTGGATCGTTTTGTGGGTTCAGCTGAGCAACGATGTTCAGCACGATCTCAGGTGGCAAGTCAGCAAAGCTGTATTGTGGTTCAACGGTCATTATGTGTCAATTGGGTGTGCCAAAAAAGAGTCTGTGCTACAACAGAGAAGCAAGAGAAGTGCAAAGGATTAAACAAAGACTTGGGCTTCACTGCCTTATTATACACCAGACGCATCCACGCCCGCATGCCCTTTTACAGATTGAGTCTCAATGATTTTCCTAAATGAGAGGCTTCCGTTGTAAGTTTTGACTACTGCTTCTCGTTCTGGAGGGGTCGGTGAATGGGAATACGGGGTACAGGAACAGTCTTAAGTCCGTAGGGGGTGGGGACTAGTCTCGGGACTAGCGCACCACCGGGCAAATTCACATAAGAAGGAGCTGCCCAGGGGAGCAGGGACTACGGGGTTACTGGAACAACGGCTAGAAGTCCATAACAGCTACAATCATACAAGATTAGTGGTAGTATTAATTATGCAGGACAGGAAACATGGGATATGACTCACTGGGGGAAAGTTCCAGATCTAGATGGTCAGTTTGCCCTTCAACAGTTTCTCAACTTCCTCCACGGCTTTATCAACACCATCCAGTTTGTCTCCCATACCCTGGACAATGTTACCTCTACCACCGGCCTTACCGCCGATGAAGTGGGAGGCAGATTTAGCTAACTCGGTGGCGTCAACGCCCTTTTCAATGGCCTTTTCAGAAACATAACAACCGTGGGCAACTTTATCAGAGTTACCAGTGAAGATATAGATGGATTTCTCTGGGTTCTTGGTCTTGATGAAGGTGATGGCTTCAGTAATGGCCTTAGCGTTAGAACTGATGTCAATGTACTTGACCAGGAAGTCTGATTTCTCGTTTTCAGTGAAATATTCCTTAACAGCATCTAGCGTTTTCTTGTTTTCGGCCTTTTGCTGAGATTTTAATTCATCTTTATAAGCCTTGTCAAATTTGGTGAATTTTGTCTTTAAAGCATTCTTGGATAGTACTGAGATGGTTAATTGACCTAATTTAACACCAGCTTCTTTTAGACTCTTTTCCTTGGCTGGGCCGAATGGTAATGTACCGATTCTTTCTAATTGTTCATCGAATTCCTTAGCGACTCTTTGAACTTCAAGAGCTTCGTTACCAGTGACAGCGACAATACGTCTGATACCCTTAGCGATACCTGATTCTTCAATGATAACAAGATCTTTGATTTCGGAGGTCTTAGCAACATGGGTACCACCACAGAATTCAATAGAAACACCGTGCCATTTTGGATCTTCTGGAGCGGCTAAGATTTCTTCAACTGGATGTCCAATGGAAACGACTCTAACTGGATCTGGGTAAGTCTCACCAAAGACAGCTCTAACGGCAAAGATGGACTTGGCTTTATCTAGGGCAACTTCCTTGGAGTAAACGGTTTGAGCCTTCTTGATTTCATCATTAGAGATGTTTTCAACTTTTTCTAACTCTGGTAAAGTTAAACCCTGCTTGTTTGAGAAATCAAATCTTAGTTTTTCAGAAGCGACTAATGACCCCTTTTGGTTAATTTCATCACCTAGAACTTCTCTAAGGGCAAAATTCAAGATGTGAGTACCAGTGTGGTTGTTTCTGATTGGCCAACGACGTAGTTCATCATACGTGGCGATGATTGCATCTGAAGTCTTCAGAGTACCCTCGACTAGTCTACCAGTGTGGAAAACGTAACCACCGTATTGTTGGGTGTTTTCAACGTTAAATTCAGCGGACCCATCAATGACAATCTTACCAGTATCATATTCTTGACCACCTTGTTCAGCGTAGAATGGAGTCTTGTCTAGGATGATACCGTATTGTTTTGTTAGATCGCTGATTTCATTGACAAATTTCTCACCATCGTAGATGGCCAAGATCTTAGCATCAATGTTATCGAAACCGAATTTAGCAGAGTCATCAGTCTTTGGGATATTTTCCTCCTTCAAAGTGTTCAGTGAGTGGACATCTAATTTAACTAGTTCAGCACCCTTGGATTTACCGCCGGCCTTTGAGGCTTCATAGGATTCAATTCTTGCTTTTTCAAAAGCTTCTTCATCAATCTTCAAGCCTTTTTCTTCAGCCATCAATGAAGTCAAATCGACAGGGAAACCATAAGTATCGTATAATCTCCAGACATCTTTACCGTTCAAAACTTTGTTGGAAGCTTGAGCAGCATTGGCATACTGTTCAAACAATTTGATACCACGGTCTAAGGTTCTAGCAAAGGAAGCTTCTTCTTCATCCAAGATTTCAAAGATCATGTCATTGTTCTTGGCGACTTCCGGGAAGATATCTTTAACTTGTTCAATCAAAGTAGGAGCCAATTTAGAAAAAAAGTTACCAATTGGGTATTTGAAGTAGTTTCTAGCATAACGAGCACCTCTTCTTAAAATACGTCTTAAAACATAACCTCTACCTTCGTTATTTGGAACACCACCATCAGCAATAGCGAAAGTCAAAGTTCTTACGTGGTCGGCCAAAACTCTATAGGCAGTGTCGACACCATCAACATCCTCAGCTCCAAACTTACCGGTGTAGGCACGAGCACCAGTGATTTCTTGAATTCTAGCAAATAGAGGTTGGAAAACATCAGTATCGTAGTTTGAAGAAACGTCTTGCAAAATGGAAACCAATCTTTCGAAACCCAGACCAGTGTCAATGTGCTTAGCAGGTAATGGTTTCAAAGAACCATCAACTTCTCTGTTGTATTGCATGAAAACGTTGTTCCAGATTTCCAAGACGTTTGGATCATCTTCGTTAACTAATGAGGCAGCGTTTCTACCGCCGATCCTATCATAATGGATTTCAGAACATGGACCACATGGACCTTGGTCACCCATTTCCCAAAAGTTATCAGCGGCGGAACCTGGTAAAATATGGTCATCTTCAACACCGACGGCCTTCCAAAGTTCTTTAGCTTCCAAATCTGGACCTAGGCCTAATTTCTCATCACCACCAAAGTAAGTGACGTATAGTCTGTCAGCTGGTAGACCGTATACTTTAGTCAATAGTTCCCAAGAGTAACCAATGGCTTCCTTCTTGAAGTAATCACCAAAGGACCAGTTACCTAACATTTCAAAGAAAGTGTGATGGTAAGAATCTTTACCAACATCTTCCAAATCATTGTGCTTACCACCGGCTCTGATACATTTCTGTGAGTTGACAGCGGCTTTCAAAGAATAGAAATCGGAGGATGGCTCAACGGTACCCAAGAAGATTGGCTTATATTGGTTCATACCAGCATTGGCGAACAATAAAGTTGGATCATCGAAGGGGACGACGGAGGAGGATGGCACAAAAGTATGGCCACGTTCCTTGAAGTAATCCAAGAAGGTATTACGGACCTTTGCTCAGTTAGTATAGCGCACTTCACGATGTTGAGCGGTGGGTGGCGGGAAGATCTGTCACAAAGCTGATTATCATGTTTGTTGTAGATCTAGAATGCGCCTCCAGCGCCAAAGGGAAGCACTCACTGTTTGGGCGCTCCATTTGTGTTGCGTAGACATTTTCCTGATGTTATTTGCTCTGATGCCTGTTCGAAACAAGTTACCAACACAACTGAATCTGTTCAGGAAAAGTTCCATAAAACGGTGGGTTTGAACCGAATGTTTTATTGTAATTTTGATTTTTTTTGATGAAAAAGAAAAAACTGGCGAATTGGTTTCCTTTTGTTAGTGCTCTTATTTACTGTGTTCTTTGCTTATCCTAAACGATCCGAATGCGTAATTTTCAGACCTAAGTGATAGACAGAGCAGACCGAGGTACTGGCGAGTAAACAAAATTACTGGGCTATACGTTCACGCTTACGATACCGCAATTAGTTCCTGAGGTTGTAGATTAAAAGAACTACTCCTTCCTCCCAAAAGCAAACATACAATAAGCATCACCCAATTCATCAACCAATTTCCCATCTCTCAATGCCTGATGGTACTCCAATTTCAACTGTTTATAATCCTCCAGCTCATCCTCATCAAGTTCCAGACTTGCAAGTTTTTCGTACAACAAGTACTCGATATAACCAACGACGTAGTCTATCATGTTCCCCACTTGGTTGTTCAATCCTCTCTTTAGTGACAACACCGAATATTTGATATTTTTGAAGCCAGCTTCTTTCAAGTATCCAATGATATGTTTGCATGGGTAAGGATCAATGCCTCTCTTCTCAACAATTCCTCTAACTCTGACAAAGAAGCTAGAAAAGACAGGACTCGTACAGTTGACAACGTCCAAGTCTATCAAGAATAAGTGCAAACTCCCTTGTGGTTGTAACACCCTGTAATACTCTTTCATTGCGGGGACCCAGTCGGCTTTAGGCAGGGTATAGAACAGAGAATAACCAAGACAAAAGCTGAAACTGGATGCACTAAAGGGCAGGTCCGTGTTGGTCTTACCATGGATGACATGGAAATTTGAAGGTCCAATATGTGATTTGTGATATTCCTGCCCAGTGACAGTGTATAACACTGGCTTTGTGGAGAAATTGTACAAATCTGCGTCTGGGTTATCAATGGCGAATTGCCAGGGGAACTGGATCCCAAAGAAATTATCATGCGAACATAACACTCTCATTCTTTGCTTTCCCTTTAGATCATAGTTTGTAAATTCCTTAAGCACACTGTCAGTGACAGTCTGATTAACACCACTGATGAATTTTATCGCACTTATTGCATAATAAGCTAAATGGTCCTCTATTTGCTCCTCATCATCGATTGGTTCTCCCTTCAACTTTGCGTCAAAGAATTCAGTGAAGACGGTAAGACGGATTTCTGAGTTCAACAGGGGATCGTTAAACTTAGCATAAGTATTGTCCTTCTTGGTTAAAACCCATCTATCAAAATCTCGTCTGTGAGCTTCCTTCACGGCATCTTGATATTGTTCCTTCTTTGCCTTCTCCTCAGCTTTTTCTAATGAAGTGGTTGAGCTGGATCTGAAGAAACTCCCACCTTTGTATGGTGTCATGGAAATCTTTTTGGCCAATTTTGAGAGCTGCCCTTTCTTCCTTGAGGTTCTAGGGGATATGTTGGTACTCGCGCTACTGTCAGTTGTGGGGCGGCCCAAAGTGGTGTAGTTGTCAGTTGATCCTCTCTGAGTTGAGACAGCCTCGCTAATGACACTAGAAACGTCACTTCCGCTGTCATTGTGGATGGATTCTTGCGTGGCCGGGGTGGTGGTTCCATCAGAGGCATGAGTTGCTGATATCGAGTCCTTGTAGTTCTCTTGGGCATTGAGGCCCACAGGTTGAACGGACATCAGGTTCTGCTGGATCAGGATACTCTTTTATGGACGTTATACCTTCTTAGTGGACAGAACAATCGTAGTAGTCGATAATATAATGGGAAACCAGTGGCGGCGAATTGAAGTGGGAATTGACATCAATCAAAATTTTCCTTATGTCATCGCGTTTCGAGTCAAATCCCGGCAGACGCAACTTCCGCATTGTCTTAGAAAACCCTTGCATCCACTGATGGAAACCTCCATCAGCCCTGAATCTGGCGCAATTTCACCCTGCATATGTACCACTGTGATCAGCTTCTATAACTTCCTCCCACCAAACTTTCTGTTTCGCCCCCACTTTCCCGACCCAAATTCTCTTCCAGTTTGTTGTGTCAAATTTGGTGGGAGCCCGCCACTGTTCTAGAAAGGCTGTTTGCCCGTGATTCTGTCATTTCTGTGCATTGAAATATTTGTAACTTCGCATGTATCCACAAGATCAAAGAATGAAACGGGATATCCGGCTATTTGCTGATGAAAGGGAGCTGAGTGAACTAAATGCAAAACACAGCATTAGAATGCTCAGGGTTTACAATATCTACAAAGTCTTTTTATTTGTTTCATGGAAAGCAAGGTATATCTCGCATATTTTATCCACTAGCTATTTCCTTTTCGTTATTGTTAGGTGTGATGTTCAACTCAGACTGTAATTGTCTACCTAGATTTTTATCCTCTTCCCACGCATCATCCACAAACCTGAACAAATCGCCACGACCATAGTACTTAGCTTCAACTTTACCCGAATTGATCGATTCCACCGTATCACTGTTGATAAGCACAAAGGAAATACCAGAATCTGGACATTCATAATTGACACTCAATAATAATCTTTCCATAATACCTCTTAACCCACGGGCTCCTGTCCCTTCTTTCAATGCCAATTCTGATATTTTCACTAATGCGGGTTCGGTAATGACAAGTTTGACACCAAATTGTTCAAATATGTATTTGTACTGGTTTAAAATGGCATTCTTAGGTTCAGTCAAGATTGACAACAAGTTGTTTTCATCTAAGGCATCCAATCCAGTGATAACAGGGACACGACCAATCAATTCTGGAATCATACCATATGAAGTTAAATCTTGAGGTGTCACCAGCTCCAAAGCTGAAACTTTTCTACCATCTTCTAGTTTAATTTGTTTGATAGAATGATGTTTGGAGCTTTCACCATCTTCAGTATCATCGATATCCGCCTCAAACCCTATGGATGATTTACTTAACCTCTGTGAGATATGACCATCAAGGCCAACAAACGCACCCATCAAGATGAATAGGATGTTCGAAGTGTCGATATGATACAGTTCATTTCTCTTCGTGGCGGTGTTGTTTCCCTGGCCATCTTTATCTTTGTTCACAGGCTTTTTAACTTGCACTTGAACCTGAGTACCTTCAATCAACTTCAATAAAGCCTGCTGGACACCTTCACCTGCAACATCTTTAGTACCATTGGCTATCAAAGGCTTGGCAAGCTTATCAACTTCATCAAGAACAACGATCCCCTTCTCAGTCTTTTCAACGTCATATCCACTATTGATCAATAATCTCTCAATACACAGTTCAACATCTTCACCGATGTAACCAGCCTGGGTCAATTGTGTACAGTCTGTAATTGAGAAAGGGACATTCAGGACCCTTGCCAATGTCTTTGCGATTAACGTCTTCCCGGAACCAGAGGGCCCCAGTAATAGGATATTTGACTTACTCAATTCCAAATCCTCATCTTCCAGATCATCTAGGCTGAACCCGATCTGTTCAGGACCAGTGTTTGTGGGCTTGACAGAGTCACTAAGTGAGTAGAGTTTATCATCCTCTTTAATCTGTTGTTCTCTTAACTTCTTGGATAGCTTCTTAGCCTTATCATTCACACGTAGATAGTGGTTGTATACAGCAACGGACATCACCTTCTTCCCCGTCGTTTGGCCCACGATGTAGTTGTCCAAGTACTTCTTTAGCTGCTTAGGAGAAGGCACTCTGACTATAGAATTGTCTAGGTCCTTGATCAGTCTTTTCTTGTTGACCTCGGAGTCTTGCTTGGGTGGTTGGGAGGGCTTGAGCTCTTGCTTAGTTTCGTTGGTGCTGTCCGGATGGTGGTCCACGGAGGAGTAGCAGCGCAGCAACTGTGCCCTTTGTGTTGCAGCCAGCAGTCTGAGCGTGTTTGTTCTGGAGACACTTAACATTGTCCTGGTGGTATTGGTGGTGGTTCACTGGTGGTTGAATTGGTGTAAATTTCAATTATGACTGATTCACAAGGAAAGAAAATGGTGAGATTTGATTTTGACAGGGCAAAATACCGAGAAGAAAAGAAAAAAAAAAATACAGCGATGAGGTCTTCAATGTTTTCACTGAAAACGTCACAAAAAGTTCGACAACCCGCACGATGGTCCGTCTTAAAACCCGCTACGTCCTCTTCGACATCATATACCCTCCAACAGACGCGCTGCCCTCCCACTCACGCCAGCAGTCTCTGATCCAACTCCACCAGACTTCCAATGGGTTCAATCTTCGAACCATCGCAGAGCTCACAAAGCGTCAAATTCAAAACTTGTTTGGTGACCAAGGCACGGGACTAGCGTCACTATCGCTTGTGGTTAAATACTTCAGTCAAAAGACATCAACGGGGATTATACGGTGCCCTCGTGATCATTATAGATACGTCGTCGCAGCATTGACCTCTATGAGGAAGATTGGTGATAAACAAGTCATCATTAGGGTCTTGAAAGTCAGTGGTACGATTAAGAAGAGTGAGGACTACGCTATTGAGAGGAATAGAAAGTTACTGAGAAGTATGAACTTGAAAGAAGAAGATATGGAGGATGGGATACGTGATATCAGTGAGGATGAAGAAGATGATGATTGATTTTCAAGTTCCTATTTATGTATATTTTCAATCAGATGTCTTTTGTCTCTTTGTTTGAAGACCGTATTCAGAATCTTCTAGGGATCTTGTGTTTGAAAGTTTATCCTTTTCAAACTCCACTGGTCCTGAATGTAAATTATCGAATCTCTTTTCATCAGAAATTGATCTCAAATGATCATCAGCGTCCTCATTTTGAGAAACCTTATAAATACTATTGATCCCCTGTTGAACAAACAATGGATTATCATACACTTGGTCTTCTGAATTTGTAACCTGTGTTGAATTTTGGAAAAGCCTTGAGTCAAACTGTGTCTCTGCTGACTGTGTAGCTTTGGCAAGACCTAACTGTGTTCTTTCTGAAATGTCACGGTCCAATAACGATTTAGCCTGTGTCTTCAATCTGGTTTCATTACCCATCTTGGACTGCTTCAACTCTTTGATGGCCTTCTTTCTTCGTTCTTCCCTCATCAGAGCTCTCTTCTTAGCATCATCATTTTCTTCATCATAATAATCATAGCTTTGAGACTTGGAACTCTGAAATCTTTCCTCTCTTGCCCTCTGCGCCAACTCTCTTAATTTAGCCTCTTTTTCCCTATTCTCTTTCTCTGCTAGTTTCTTCTTCATGGCATTACGCAATTTAATCTCTTCCCTTGCCTTCTTATCGGCGTCTTCTAAAGCTGTAGCCAAGTTGATAAAGTTTTCATTGATTTCGGCGGACTCATCAGCGTTTGGATCCCTCCCATCAACTGCCAATCTTTTATCCAGCGCAATAGTGTACCCATTGGGATTCTTCCAATTTGAAATAGCAGGTGGGATATACCACTGTGCCTGCTCCTCCTTTGTGACCTTATGTGTTGATGGGGCATGTAATATTGGAGCTGGAGGTGAAGGTGGTCGTTCCAATTGTTTCTTTTGTTTAAACTTGGGTGGTGCCATTGGATCCTGTTGGACATCAACAATCTTGATTAATCGTGAGGAGGTTGGTTTATCGGAAAGGACATTTGAAGAAGTATACTTGACATACTCTGACTTTGGCTTAGATGAAATGGTATTGTTACCCAGTTTGCTCTGCAGGATAGCATCAAGGGCCCTTCTCGTACGCTCCGTACAGGCTTTCACTTCCTCTTCCGAAGGTTTCGCTAGCGAGATGTGTCTCATGCGTGATCGCAGAGGTTTCACATCATCAATGGAGGATTGGATTATTCTGTCTTTAGTCTCGTTGTTTCTTATGAGCTGTGTATAGTCTTTTGATTGTTTCTGTTTGTTGTAATCAGGGGCGATAATGACGTCTTGTGAAGCGGTGCTGGCAGTGGTTAAGCTGGACTCTCCAGTTTTAATCTTGGACAGATAATCCCCAATTAAAAAGGACATTCTGGTGTTAGTTATATCTGAATGTTTGCCTTCAGTCCTACATTAAGTTAACTGTTTGATGCATTTCTTTAAATTTGTTCCCAGACTGGTTGGGCCACTACGCATTCCGCGAAAACGATCTGTGAAAATGACACCCCGATCAAGAGATCTCGTTGACGGGGCAACGAACCTATTTAACTAACTGTGACAGTTCACTAGCAGGAGAAACAATCTAATAAGAGGCACAGTCTGTCATTCAGCACTCTCTATGCTTACACCACTGGTAAACACCAACAATAACACAACTTGTCACCATCAGTCCCGTTTCACAGCCTCTGCCAATCACGACCCTGAGCCAGTCACTCGGTGAATTTCACACAGCTGCCCTGCATATGTAAGACCTCCCAGATCCACCACTTTTAATGATCATATTAATAGCAATGAGACTTTTAACCTAGATCGTGTCGCCTCTTTACTGCCATTTCCCCATTGGTATTGTTTTTTACAAGAGTCACCAAGATTTTGAAGCTGTTGTGTTCTTATTCCTTGCCTTAATGTACTTTGCTAAAGCTCTGTCAAACACTTTCGGTCCTGTCATCGGTGCCCTACTAAACGCTGCTTTTGGTAGCTTGGTTGAACTGATCATTTCAGGTGCCACTGTTTCTAAATCTGATGCAACTGTGTCCATTGCTAACTTGCTGGGTTCAGTCTTGTCCAACAACGTGTTCGTCATCGGTACCTGTTGTTTCTTTGGTGGATTGGAAGGTCTGCCTATTATCTACTAAAAGGACATGGCTTTTCATTTGGTGTATTATATGTCCATTTCTGCTATTTTGTTACTATTGAGTTATAGTGCCAATTACATGGAAGTGAAAAGAAAGGTCATCAGTGACAAGA
>JAMAIG010000254.1:0-22978 GCA_023629715.1 Taiozyma sp. PG4208 | reverse complement strand
CCATTAGGATTGGAAGACACATTTGATGGAGGACCAGCACTTACTTCATAGTTCAACTCTTCCTCTCCTTGGCTGGGAGCTTTTCTCGAAGTCTTTGGTTCAAATCTTCTAGTGGTCAAGATTGGTGAAAGCTTTGGCTTTCCGGGTGAAGTACCACTTGGAATACCCGGAACCGTCTCATAAATTCGACTCTGAGGTCTTGAAGATTTTTGATCAGAAACACGCCCAAGCTCAGATGAAACGTAACTGATAGGTCTGGTTCGGTGTTCTTCTGGTGTATCAAACTCATACATCGGATGAAGCTTCTGTGGCTCATTGTTGTTTCTACCATTTGGATGATGATGATGATGATGCTGTTGTTGTTGTTGTTGTTCTTGTGGTGGTGGTCGTGCCATTGCTCTTAATTCTTGGGGCGACTGATACCTTGTTGGTTTCATCTCAGGTTCAGGTTCATAACGCTGAGAAGGCGGTGGATCAGTGGAAGGGTAATTATCAGGTCTCATCGTTTGACGATTCGGTGTGACGACGTCATACATAGGTCTCAGTGGCGCTGGATTGGCGAATCCATCTTTGTCCAATTTCTTGCCAACTTGATTCACTTGGACCGACATCTCATTAACCATGTTACTCAGGCTCTCAATAGAATTTCTGTAGCCAGACTCCCTAGTTGGTGAAGGTGGTGGATGATAGAGGTCGTATGATGACTCTGGTAATGGGATCTCAGTATCTATAGCAGAAACATGGGATTGGTCAAGTTGATCAAAGACACCGATTGTGTTCCTCCCTGACCTGTCTGAAGGTAACACAGGCTGATAAATATCCGTAGAGAGTGGGAAGGCACCACCAGGTTTTGCTTCAGGCTCTTTTGCTGACCAGTACTGGTACGGTTCATTTGACGGAGATGGTGGAGCAAGTGATTGGTACTGATTCCCATCTTGTTGATTCTCATAATAGGCTGGCTGTTGGTAGTATTGCTCTTGCTGAGGCTGTTGATATTGTGGTTGATCATCATCAAACCCAAAGCCATCTAGAGGAATACTCAATCTATACTGGCCTTTCTCAACCTCTGGCAACTCAACAGGTTCATAAGTGGTATGCTCAAGTGGTAAATCAGGTAAGCTTGGGTCTTTCTTCGGTAGAGCAGGTACTATTAGCTCCTGTTTCTCAAACTTTTTCAATAGACCAGTCAGCTTAGGCGAGCTGAAAGACATATTTCTCTTCACTTCTAGTCCATTGTTTTCTTGTAGTGGCTTGGTCTTTGGTTTCTTCTTCTTCTTTTGCATTGGCAGTTCTTTCCCATCAAGATCTGGCAAATCATCAAGCATAGACTTATAGTTTGGCTGGGAAGGTACCCTTGTTGTATCTCGACCCTTTGGAAGTTCAGGTAGTGGTGGTTGATTGTTTCTCACGTGTGAATAAGTGTTCTGTTCTTCAATAATAATGGTCTTTTTGTAACCATCGAAGGCCACTTCTTGAATCAAAGATCTACCGAAGATTCTCTTCTTCCGGGCTGGTTGTTCAGATGATATAGTAGCAGACCAAGCCCAAACAAAATAGTCCTCAATAGGAACTCTTGAAACAGCCACTGTGGTTTCTCTCTTTCCCTTTTCATCCACAGGTCTATTATAAGTTGGCCAACCTGCCTTCAAAGCATTTTCGCTCTTGGTTTGACTCATTAATTCTAGCACCTTTCTAGATTCGCCAGACAATCGACTCAAGATATTACCATCTTTTTGACAAAATGCCTTCAACAACGCGTAATCCTCCTTAGCTTGAAACAAATCTGGGTTCTCAAATGATAAGATTTTGGGGACTCTATTTAGCATTTCAATGGGGGAATTAGATAGATAGTTGGTTCTGATGGTTACCAATGGAACTTCAATCATGTGCTTGGACGGTGAAGTCAAATCTGGTGGTGGGTACGAATTACTGGCCAATAAAGCCTGTAGGTTTCTAGGTAGTTGTAGCTTGGTGGTATGATCATCAGGCAGCATAGACCTTAGAAATGACAGCAACAAATGGAACATGGCATTAGCAGCAGGGATCCAGCACTTCAACCCCTCGGTGAATGAGTTTTCAGTAGGATCTAATCTTGATTTGGTCAGTTTTGCAGAGCTTGGAGGACCATGAAACGCCCAAATGGCACACATCTTGGCTAGTTTCCTACCACTCATCAAGTTCTCTTTGGCATTGGCTGCCATTGAAACAATTAGATCAAGGAAATCATAGACAATGGAAGCATGAGAAGGAGATGATAAGCACTGAGGCATGAATTCTAAAAAGGCTCTCTTTGGGAAGCGTTCTCTTTCTTCTAGGTTCTTGAACGAGTCATACGCCTCCCAACCAATAATGGAGCCTGTTGGTAGTCTGGCCCACAGGTACTTCAATGCAGCCACCAGTGTGAATTCATCGGCTTCTCTAACAAATTTTTCCAAAGTAGCTGTAGATGCCGGTTTCTTACCAACAATAAGCGTGTGTTCCAAGAAATTCGTCAAATCAGCAGTCTTCATCCTGGAGCGGAATGCAAGGAAGATATTGGGAGTCTTTGTACCTTTGAGTTTCAACTCTTGGGTTATCAGATGGATCAGTTCTCTCAGATCATTTCTTGAGAATTCATGCACAAACTCTTCTTCTGGGACCCGCTCGCCTCTGGGTAGCGGCAGCGGCTTTGTCTCGAGGTTGAAGTTGGCAGACTTGCCGGGGCTGGCCAGCAGGCCCCTCCCCTTGGCCTGGAACTGTTCCTGGTGTTCTTTAGATGACATTGCAAGGGGAACGAGGTGGTGTTAACCGAAAGTGATCGGGTGCCGGGAGTTAGCAGGACTTCTATGCCGGTACAACTGTGCCAGAAATTTGGAAAAAAACACGAATGCTGCTCTGTTTCCCCCGGAGAAACTTGGTATAGAAGTTGCAGGCAAATAGCAAAAAAACGCCCTTTTACGTGGCGCTGTGAGGTGTAGTTAACTGTTGATCTCCGGTGGTTACTACTAAAAGAAACAAAAACAAAAAAAAAAAAGATCAACAATTCGCGGGATGACCCAAGAGTGGCAGTGAGGTGCATCTTACACAGAAAAAAAGGCGGCGCAGTCCGGGTTTTCACTCTTTAGAATTTGCTATATCTATGCCTTACTGAGAGGTGCAGCACCCGAATTCAATTTGACAGCACAAACGTCTTTTGTAACTCGAACATGCCCAAAATTCGAGATGGGAGCCCGTTACCCGGCTGTCATCGCATATAATCAATTTTTCCATCGAAGATATCAACTTCCCCATGATACAGGACACAACCGAAAGTCATTAGATTAGCAAGCATGCTAACCTCGCTCAGGGCCACTGCCGCTGCATCCAAGTGCTTTAGACCGGTCTTCCGTAGAGCTGCCACTGTCGGAAACGTCAGATATATCCAGCAACAGGCCACTGATCCAGTGGAGAAGTACCGTGCCAAACTGGAGAAGAAGGCCAAAGAAGTCGGTGCCAAAGACATCAACGAGTTGAAGGAGAAACTTAAGGACACCATTGAAGAACAGAAGAAGGAGTTTTCCAAGGTTGACCCTTTGAAAGAGCTGGAAGAGTATGAAAGAAAGCAGGCTATTGAAGCTCAAGAAAAGGCTAAGAAGGCTGGGAAATTAAGAGACCCAAGAGCCCCAGATGTACCAGAGAAGCCATACAAGACTTTGGAATCCTTTGTGGACGTCTCAAAAGTTGCTGAGCTCCCACAAAGAGAAATTGAGTATATTTGGAAAGCCAGATTCCAAGACAAAGAAAACGCGTTGATCTCTGTTATTCCATCTGAAGTCTTTGACAAGTTGTATCAAAACGCAAGAGAAAACCCGATCTTTGTTCTGCCTTTACCAAGAGAGCAGGATGGTGTCGAGTTGCATTATATCCAGTGGTCCTTTGTTGGTCCAAACACCGTCCATTGTATGTTCACCACTCTATTAGAGTTCAAGACCCACAAGGAATTCGCTAGGCCACATACCTCACTAATCTTCCACACTGAGCTAAAGGATTCCAAGAACCTAGTGCTAATGAACGGCACCGTTGAGGCCGACTCTGCTGTGAAATTACCAGAGGCTCAACTTCTACTATTGAACATCCAGAGATTTTACGGTGCCATGGTTGATACAGAAGTTGCTAAGCGCCGTTTACAACTACTGAGAGACTTCACGTCGGGCTCTCCAAACTTCAGCGTAGATCAATTGGTCGCTGAAGCCCAATCACTGGAGAACTAAACACTGAATAGTCTCTTCCCAGAACAGATTGTATATAGAATGATATATTCCAGACTTATACTGATGATTTGTGGTAGAAGCTGCCATTCCACTCCGGTCAACAAAATCGAAAATTTAATCATCAACGGCTGGACAAATTGTTGCCCGTGTTGGTGCAATTCCAGTTACAGTGAATGTCGATTGTGATGGCTTCTCATAGGGACAAAGTCGCCTTTCTGGGGCCTTTCGGTACATACACTCATCAGGTAATTATTTCTTCTTAGAGTGTAAGATTGGGCATCGGTATTAACTATATGACACATAGGCCACACTTCAGCAGTTTGGTGAAGACGTTGAGCTACTCGCGCAGAAGACTATAAATGGTGAGTTACCGATGGATTGGGCACTTCTATAAAACACAAACTAACATTCTTTAAGACTGCTTTACAAAACTAAATGACGATGAAGTGGAATACGCAGTGGTCCCCTTTGAGAATTCTACTAATGGTCAAGTCATGTTCACATATGATCTGCTTAGAGATTGGTTAATCCCAGCTGACGGTAAGGTCTCCTTTAGGTTCAAGATAGTAGCTGAACAATTTGTCAACATCCACCACTGTGTCCTCTCACATGCCACTGATATTTCAAAAGTTGAAAAGATATACACACACACACAGGCTTGGGGTCAGTGCACAAATTGGTTGAACAGAACAGGAAAGGAACTAGATAAGATTGACAGCTCTTCCACTTCAAAGGCTGCTGAGATTGCTGCTAAAGAAGGTGAAACAACCGCTGCCATTGCTAGTGAAACAGCGTCCAAGATCTATAACATTCCTATTCTCTATAAGAACATTGAAAACGTGAAGGATAACACAACTAGATTCTTGATCCTGAGTAAGAAAGAAGCCGAAGTCATTCCTGACTCAAAGTATGTCACTCTGCTTGCCTTTACAGTGGCGCACAATGATGCTGGTGCCCTCGTAAGGGCTTTAAACATCTTGGAAACACATGGTATCAATATGACCAGTATCACTTCAAGACCATCAGGTATCAAAGCATGGCAATACGTATTCTTCATCGAGTTTTGGGGTGATAGTGCACATGACCACGGTGTGCAATTGGTTATCCAAGAGTTTGAAAAGAAATCACTTACAAGTGTTGTTATTGGTACTTTCCCAAGAAACAAGAGATATTTCGGCGAGGGCCATCAATAGAAACTATCACAGGTGTAATCTACGAAAGATATGTTTTATAATGTATATTCAATTCTGACTTGTTGGTGAAAGCAAAGTACCTGTATATGGAAAGAACAGATGAATATTATTAACCCTAACCTGTAAAATAAGTTCTGGAAACGAACAGCTGACGCTAAAGTTTCCTTAGAATGAAGTGAATGAAAAGAAGTCGTCTTTTAGACTAAAACAAAGCAATAACAACAGAACATGAACATAAACAATTTTCATTAACAGCTTGTAAATGAGCCCACAGTAGCATATTTGAATCCTCTATGTCCACCACTCACTTACCGTATTTCTGGAATTGCCATTCTCTATTATCTAGAGGACAACTGTTACGAGTCTTCAACCATCTGGAGATACAGTGCATGTGAAAGGCGTGATTACAAGCACCCCAGGCGGCCATACACTCGTTGGATGTGGAACTCATGGAGTTTGGTTGACACTCAATACATGGCTCCATCAAGTGGTTTCTGCAAATGGCGCAGTTCTCAACAACGATATCCCAAGACCAGAAGGCAACGGCTGTCCACTTTCTCACTTCAAACTTCTTTTTATCTGATTTGGTCGTTTGCTTCTTGGTGACTGGTTGTTCCGCTAGTTGTTCCTCTAGGTTTCTACCTATTCGTGGAAGTTAGTAATCAATTCATGTTAAAAATCTAGCTCTTAAAAACGAGGTTCCAGGCACCAGAGCAAGAGTGTTGTGTAGTCGCACTTACCAGGTGTGTCAATATCCATAGCATCAGACATCCTGGGCAAGTTTCTGGTGCAATTGTGTGGCCCTCTTAGGTGGTTTGTATATATGTTACTGGTTCAGTTTCTGTCCTTTTTTTCGCCGTTTATAAGAAAAAAAATATACACCTGAAGCTGCCTGAGTGAGCTATATAAAATGGACGAAATGGAGAAAACGCAGACAAGGCGACAAGGCACAACAATGCCTTTCCCCCTTGTTTGTACAACTACAAGTTTATATATCAACTGCTGAAAATATGCTGTGTTTTGTCCCGAGCTGGTGTATGCTGCATTCATTTGACACCTCTGTGGTGCTCCCGCCACAAACAGCTCATTACTTGCCCCCAAGAAAAGCACTCTCGTCGACATGCAGGGCCTCCGTGTTCTCTGTGACTGGGTTGCCCTCTTCATTGCTGTTTTTTGTCTCTGGTTCTGTCTCTGGCTCTTTCCCATCAATGTAGACATCTACGAGCTGTTTCACCTTGGCTTCGACGTCTGTACATATCTGTTCAATCTCTTTGATCTCCTTCTTCTTTGTCTCAATTTGTTTCTCAAGCAGCAAGATTAACGATTCCCTAGACTGATGCGGCCTGTATTCGTTCAGCAAGTGATGGATGTTAATCAAGATTGTCCTTATATGTTCCACTTTTGTAGCAAATTCACTTGGAGCAACGCTCATGACACCCACAATCTCAAGGAAGTTTAGCAATAGCGACTTTAGCAGCTTTTTCAATTCTTGAATCTTGAATTTGGAGTCTTCGCTTTCTGATTCTAGCTCAGGTTCTTTGTATAGCTTTTCAATCCCCATGTCTTCAAGCTTAGGTATCTTATCATTAAACTGTGCACAGTTAGTACCAAATTACACCATATAGCCCCAAAGCACTCTACTCACGTTCCATATGTTACCAAAAGATCTATATGTTTCACCTTCAGGCTGCTTTGGAGGTAAGAGGAACTCCAGATCTTTGTCCTCATCCTTAAACGCGAGACCCTCATTCTTCTGGCTCTTGAACTCTTTCAGTTTATCCAGGTTCTCTGCAGTGAAGAATTTGAAGAATGGAGGTGGTGGTGGGTATAGCGCAGAAATAAGGCTCTCTTCTGCCATGTTTAATTAACGAATCGGCTTTGTTCTATAATTAGGTATGAGATAAATTCTGCCTCACACTTAATAAGTAAATAAGTAAGTCGGTGATGATTCAAGAAAGTGCACTAATTTGGAATTCCGAGCCCTCGGATTCATCCTAAGTAAAAAAACAATGATTTCGCCCAGGATCGAACTGGGGACGTTCTGCGTGTTAAGCAGATGCCATGACCAACTAGACCACGAAACCATTTTAAAGTTTTAGCAACCATGATTGTTACTCCAGACTCTAAACTGGTACGGGACACATTTAACCAATTTATCCATTTTACATCCAGTACAGTATTGATTCTCCAGGCAATGTTAGGAGAGTACCAGCTTTGAGCTCAGATATTCTATCATCTTGTATCATTTTGTGTTTCAATAATTCTGGGAAGTCATCATACAAGAAGAGCTTAGGGTGGATTAAATTATGGTATCGACAAAGGTGAGAAGAATGAAATAATGATCACTCTCTGGACTCTAGAAAAGCTTTAAAGCATGCAGTATCCACAGAGCAGTACGCTAAACAGAGAAGAGAGGAAGTGAAAGTTGAGTATTTGAAATCGATCATATTTACTGGGCAACTTTAACATCATTTGTTATCATCGACATTTTCGGGATGGCCACACCTCATCATGTCGAAAAAAATTCTTATAGAAATCTTCCGAAGACATAAACCCAACGCAGTTCCAATTCATTATCTTACATTTCATCTTTCATACACAATGAGCATAGTACCAAAAACTGACGGTAAAGCCGTTGGCCGTAATAATAGACGTAACAGAAAAAAGAAGAGAAGAACTGAGGATTTCTCCTCAGATTCGGATTCATCATCCAGTTCGGAGAATGAGAGTGAACAGGAAATGGAAGATAAAGAAGAAGAGACTCAACTAGATCAAGATGGTGACGTTGTGCTGTCGGATCATGAAGATGTAATAGAAGAAGAGACGTTCCAAGACACGCAAAGGAAAATACAGACGATAAACCTGACAAAAACTGACTTGAACAATGGTGACAAGAACATAAACTTGGGTAATATCAACAGCACGCTAAAGGCCGACAGAAAGGAATTAGAAGATGAATATTTAGGGTTAATGTTTGATTATTACGGAGATGATATTGTTGAATTGAGAAATGCCCCTGATTTCAACCCAGACAGAAGCTTGAATATATTGGCTACCGTCTTGAGAAACGGATCAAACATCTTCGACGAAGACACTTTGAAGACTGTGGTTAGCAAATAGAGTACTGTAATGAATATGAGATAACTACACAGGAAGTTATAGTAGTACCAATAATATCAAATCAAATTTCTAGTATACACAGAGGGTTATATGTGACCTCTCTGAGAGCTAATATACAAACAAAGCAATGAGTGTTTGAGTATATCCTATCAACTCAGGCTGGTTTTTCGAATGGAGATGGCAAAAGGAGTCCCAGTTCTATCAATAAATGAACTGTAGTTCTCAAAACTTTTGTTTGGAGATAGAACCAAATGAGGAGGACAAACAAACGTTAGTTACACTAATTCATTGTGTGGATTAAAAAATGCAAATGAAGAGTGAATAAATAGATGAGCTGTGGAATATTCGGGGCTTTGTCTATCAGGGTATCAGTTCTGTGCTAAGTGATAATGTGATGTTGTAGATGCAATTATCCGATAATCCTAACAAGGAACCAGGCTGAACCTGCTGCACACCCACCAACGAGCATCATTTGTACAGCTTCAGAAACCTTCTTCCAAGTAGAAGATTGATCACCCAATGAAACTTGAGCTTTGACATAACCGAATAAAAATAGAGTGAAAGCCATGATGACAATAGAAGCCATTAAACCGTTGAAGACCTGTGAAAAGAAGAAGTATGGAACCAATGGAACGAAGCCACCCAAGAAGTAGGAAAGACCGATGGTTAAAGCACTGGTCACTTGTCTATTTTCAGCGGGTTCTTCTAAACCTTTACCAAATCTGATAACAAAGTCCAACATTAGCTTTGGGTTTTTCTTCATATCTTTTACAAATGAAACAATGGTTTCCTCGCTGAAATCTTGGTTTATCTCAAGCAAGATATCTTCAACTTCATGGTTGACCTCTTGTATGCTTGAATATAATTTTTGCTTTTCTGATTTGTATTCAGAATGGTAGAAATCAGATTCTGACTTGGCAGCTAAGTAACCACCTAGACCCATAGAGATAGCACCAGAGATCAGTTCAGCAAAACCACCCGTGATAACGAATTTGGTGTCACCTAAAGAACTCAACCCTGCGGTAAGGGCAAATGGAACAGTTAACCCATCAGATAAACCAATAATAATATCGGACATAACTCTTGGGTTGACCTTGTCCAAAATGGCAAAGATGGATTTGTTCTTGGATTCTTCATCGTCTTCGTCAGAGAAGTTCTTAGATAAATTGTCGCTGTCTATTGTTTCAATGTGGGTCTCTGCGTTAGCAAGATCCTGGGTTCTGTCAATAGACGAGTAATTAGGAGAGTTTGGATCCACCAGTCTCTCCTGTGAGGATTCTTTGCTAGAGGACAAGGCCTTGGCTATCCCGTTCTTGATGGCAACGACGGACATGTTATGTTGTTTTGTTGTTGATGGTGTCAGATAAATTTGTATTACGGTCCAAAGAGGTGATTTTTCAAAGCAGCTGGAGTAGTTGAGTTGTACGTGGAAAGTGCAGAAGAAGAGTTCCAAGTTGAGCTGTGTTGTAAAGCGGCGTGTTCAAGTTGTGTGATTTTGGCTCAGGTAGTTTTAGTTAGTACTCGCAAATTTTGTAACATCCACTTATAGTATTTATGCTTAATTTTTATGGTAGAAATCCTGATTATGTGATAGCTGTATGGAGGATTATGTAATACTTAAGTGGAGTAAGGCGTAAGCAGAAAAACACGAACTGTGATTGGCTACACCGATTTAAGGGTTCTACAGGGGCGGAGTTCCGACATTGATCACGTGTAGGATCTACCAAAAAAAGAGGAATAAGTTCCGACTTTTTTGGCAAGGGGCCACATGCAGAGAAGAACTGGGTTAATTAGTCGAATAACCGAAACTGAGCCGGCTCAAACAAATAGAAACTCCAAACAGGTGACCATTTGCCAGGCACTGTTCTCAGATACCCTGTCTAAACTCACATAACTCATACACGTCCTCGCGCATCTGGAAAACACCCTTCATGGCCTCACATAAGAAGAAAGATGACAACGCGATTGATCTTGAGAAGAATCAGACACATTTGAACCTATCTGCTCCTGTACACTCCAGAAGACTCCTTGTGACCATCATACTTGTCAAAGTCGTTGCTGCTATTGTTGTGGTCCAAAACAGAGAGGTGATTGATGATGTCCACCAGGTCTTGAACTCTGTGCTTCTGAGTGTACTATCAGCTGGTTTAGCACAGTGCATACTTCAATTCTTCAGACCTGTAAACTATGAAAAAATAATCAAGTTTGTCATTTGGGGTGGTATCAACGGTCTCTTAACCGCCTATTGGATTGACTTTTTGTTCTTGAAAGTTGAACTTTTCCCTCAGAGAGTGCTAATGGATCAGCTAATAGCTACACCAGCTTTCCAGGCCATTTACATCACGTACAACTGCATCTGGGAGAACCATGACCTGATAGCCACTTTAAGAAAAGTGTTTCCAAGAACCTTGGGAATGTCATACGTTGTCTGGCCAATTTCTTCCATCGTATCCTTGGGGTTCTTACCTCAGCATTTGATCTTCCCGTTCACTTGTTTCGTGAACTTGATCTGGACAGTTATTTTGGGGTTGCTGACATGAAGAGAGGCGCGTGTTATAAGATTTTCGAGTTTTCATAGAGGTTGTTCAAGTCTTTCATTTCTGTTACTATTACTTTTTGGTTTGTTAGCATTCATGTGTTGTTAGTGTTATATTACTACGTTGTAGGGAGCCATGAATATATAGAAAGAGCATGAAGCTATGGTACATATCCCAATAAACCGAGTGCGTGGATTGAAAGATCTTTCGCTCTCAGGTTAACACCTTAAACTAATTTCCTGTTTTCTAAGCTTTAAGCTATAAAGAATTCTCGGCTTTCTTGACTTTCAAGAGTCCAAGCGAGTGAAGATAAATTCTCCATCATTTCTTGCCTTTCCCCTATGGCTTCCCATTTCAGTCATACAACCAGTTGATCGAGGAATTATTCTTTAGAAGCGAAATCAACATGCCCTTCAAGGGACTGTAACCATATCAAGCGTAGTATAAATCTCTTAAAGAGACAAACTTGGTTCCAATTGGAGCTAATGTTCACTTCTAAATTGATTTCCCTTTTGACTGAAGTTCAATGATTCACCAGGTAACAAAGCTATAACGACGGGTACTGTCGTTGTTTTGGCCTCTGGTAAGAACGCTCGCACAAGTTCGCACTATTTTTCTTGGGCGTTTCTTTGATCAACTGTGATTTATCACAAGTTTTTCTACTTAGAACCTGTCCATAATAACACAGGTCTAAGAGAAGAAAGAGAAAGAGAAGAGGAGGAATCGGGTAGCGCAAGAAAATAGTTTGATCAGCTTGCGACTTCAGTAAATAATTCTTTAATTGCTTCTTCCGAAATTTTCCGTGTATTGTAGGATGGAGCTTCAAAACGAAATGAAGTTTCCACATATATACCAAAATAAAAACCTGAAAATACTGGAAGAAAGTTTGGGAGCATACTTAGTTAGTAGACTAGACTGCAAGCTCTCAATCAGATGTGATAGATTTATCAACACGGGTGGCAAAAATAAATGGTCCCTAGCAGGATCGAACTGCTGATCTTGGCGTTATTAGCACCACGCCTTAACCAACTAGGCCAAGGGACCGAATTTTTAATTTTCCCGAATGGGTGTTCAATAGAATTTGCGTGCTGAAAAGGCAAAAATTTCCCAAAAACCCGCTAAAGGAGGAGAGAAGATGATTAAGCGTATATAGTAGGAGATAAATCCGTTAATGAGTGGATTTCTTGAACTCTCAAAGTATAAAAGTATATAATTAGGTGTTTGGGAGCGTAATGATTAGCGCTTGTGGGGAAAAAGAACAAGAAAAACATAGACGACGCCATGAGTTGATGGGTGATATCACGTGGAGGAGCTTCCAATTTCCCTTGGGAATGGCCCTTGGCCCTTTAATTGCCTGTGATGATGATCGTCGGATCGGGGCCACGCTTTGTTCTTTGTATATCGTCGATCCATTGATAGTTATATCGGTTCATAACCATTATCAATGCCGAGAATCGAAAAACATCCCCCTAAATTTTTCCCTTTAGTGTAATATCCACCGCTTTCAATCTCATTAAAACAACTCCACTCACGATGTCCAAGGATCAATTGCATCCACAGAAGCGAAACCCGTTCTTGCTGAGTATCATTGTTGGGTTGGTCTCCGTACTCGGCTATTTTGTATACCTTGGTGTTGATAAGTATTTAATCTTTAGTACTGGTGGTGATGAAAGACTTGAGGCAATCTTGAATAGACCTGATATTGAGCCATTGCGTCCTGCTAATTATGGAACTGAGTCGAACAAGGCTCATTATTTCCTTGAAGATGCTGATTATAAACAAGGTGCCTTGGAAAGATACCAAGCTGCTATCCAGCACGATACCACTACATACAATTATTCTCCTAACCCTGCTCATAACATTACTGCTTGGGCTAACTTCTTTAAATTCCATGAATTCTTGAAAGATGCCTATCCTGCTATCCATAACACCTTGACTTTAGAAAAGATCAACCATGTTGGGTTGTTATACACATGGCAAGGTTCAGACCCATCATTGAAGCCTATCATGTTAATTGCTCATCAAGACGTTGTACCTGTGGATCCCCTTTCTGCTAGTCAATGGAAATATCCTGCATTCAGTGGTCATTTCGATGGTGAAACAGTTTGGGGTCGTGGGACCATTGACTGTAAGAATCTCATGCTTGGAGAAATGGAAGCTGTCGAACAACTAATCAAAGATGGGTTCCAACCACGTCGTACGGTGATCTTGGCTTTTGGATCTGATGAGGAGATTAGTGGTGAATATGGTGCCAAATATATCAATGAATTCTTATTGGAGAGATACGGCCCTAACTCTATTTATTCAATCATTGATGAAGGTGCTCCTGTTTCAAAATTTGGTGATTCTTGGTTCGCTACACCTGGTACTTCAGAAAAGGGTCATTTAGTGTTAAGTGTTGAATTGAATACCCTTGGTGGCCATGCATCAATGCCTCCAAAACATACTTCCATTGGTGTCATTTCAAAGTTGATCAATGATTTGGAAAATAATCCATTTAAGGCTAAATTGACTTCCAGAAATCCCGTGTTGAGATTTGTCCAAGAATTTGCTAAAGTTTCCAGTATCATCCCAGCTAATATCAGAAAGGATATTCTTTCTGCTGATTTCGATCCAGTTGCCAATGATCATGTCATTAATTTGATCTCCAAGAAAGCTGTATTGGGGATGTTATTAAAGACTGTGTATTCAGTGAATGTGATTCAAGGTGGCATTAAGTTCAATGCTCTACCTGAGTACGTTCACTTTCTATTGGATGCTAGAATCTCTGTGGATTCAAGTGTGCAAGACACAGTGGATCACATTTTAAAATACACCAAACCATTGGCCAAGGATTCAAATGTCGGGTTGATCTATGAAGGTCAAACATTAATTAAACCAACAACTTATGGTTATTTCAACGTCACAAGAGTGAAATATGAAGAACCTTTACCAATCACCCCAGACCATGGTCCAGTTTGGGATGTGTTAGAAGGTACTATTAAGCATGTCTTTAACGACGTTGTATTTAAAAAAGCTGGGAAAGTCCATGTTGCGCCAGCAATTATGACTGCCAACACAGATACAAAGCACTATACGAAATTGACCCAAAACATCTTTAGATTCAACCCACTGAGAGCTCCAGTTGCCTTGGAAGGTCAAGGTTTGCACAGCATTAATGAGAAAACCACATTGTTACAACATTTGGAGACAACTGCATTCATGTATGAGTATGTGTTGAATGCTGATGTTCAAGATGACATTTGAATAAACGTATGAATGTTTATTTAAAGAATAGTAAGCCGGTGTGTAATATTTCTCATGAAGGAAAAGGGCTTGCATCTTGCTAATTCATAGTGTTTTTTTTCGAAAGAATATATATATATATAATTTGTTGATTCAATGTGATGTCATCAAGAAGTTATACTACAGAACAATTCATAACAGGAATATTGAAAAACTTTTCATTCTTATATATCTAAAACTTTCTTTTAAATCCTTCCAAAACTTTCAAAGTCAGGCAAAGGCTAATCATTGCTTAAAACAATCTATTTAGAGGTGTCAACAACGTAACGACCCAAGATCTTACCTTGTTCCATTAATTCGTAAACTTCTGGTAATTCAGATAGACCAACAACCTTGATTGGAGACTTAACTAAACCTCTGGAAAAGAAGTCAATGGCTTCTCTAGTGTCAGCTCTGTTACCAACGTATGAACCAATAATGTTGATGGATTTGACAACGTGGGTGAAGACTTGTGATTTACAGACAGCATTGGCTGGTAAACCAACTAGAACAACCTTACCAGTTGGTCTAACGTACTCAGTGGATTGAGAAATGGCAGCTTCTGAGACAGAAACGTTGATAACACCGTGTGGACCACCGTTGGTAGCGTTTTGAATGGCTTCAACAACGTTCTTTTCCTTGGTGAAATCAACATAAGCTTCAGCACCCAACTTCTTCACCAATTCACCCTTTTCATCACCACCGTCAATAGCCAACACTCTGTAACCCATGGCCTTGGCGTATTGGACAGCTAGGGAACCTAAACCACCACCAGCACCAGAAACGGCAACCCATTCACCAGCCTTCAAGTTGGCAGATTTCAAAGCTTTGTAAACAGTGACACCGGCACATAAGATTGGAGCAACTTCAGCTAGATCGGTACCTTGTGGGATCTTAGCAGCTTGAACAGCGTCAGCAGTAGCGTATTGTTGGAAAGAACCATCGTGGGTGTAACCTGACAGATCAGCATGAGCACAGTTAGATTCGAAGGAGTTTTCACATAATTCACATGATTGACATGAACCGTTTAACCATTTAATACCAGCCAAGTCACCAATTTCAAAGTTCTTAACCTCAGAACCTTTAGCGACAACAACACCAGCACCTTCGTGACCACCAACTAATGGCAATTTGGTTGGTAATGGCCAGTCACCTTTCCAGGCGTGTAAATCAGTGTGACAGACACCAGAGTATTTGACTTGGACTAAGATTTCATTTGGTTTTGGTTCTGGGACTGGGATGTCTTTGTATTGCAATTCACCACCGTTTTCGTAGAAGATGACACCCTTTTGGGTCTTTGGGATAGCTGGTGCAGTGGCTAGGTTTCTTCTTAGGGATAGAGAAACTGGGTTTCTTAAGGAGGTTCTTAATTGAGTTCTTAACATTGTTGACAGTTGAGTAATTGTGGAATTGATCTCTGGGGAAAGAAAGAAGCAATGATCATGGAGGAAACTGGGAGATTCAGTGGTTTATATATGCGTCTTCCTGGGGGTTTGCTACGGATGATGCAGACTAGGGAAGTGGGTGATCTGACAGAGCGATGCGAGGTCGAGACAAGTACAACAAGGCCTTTCATTGGCCAATTTGCGCGGAGTTCGAGGAAAAAGCGAGGCAAGGTCAGGTCGAAAACGATCGGAGATTGAGATCTGAGACAGGAGGTGGAGGAGGTGGTGGTGCTGGTGGTGATGGTGGTGCATTGGGTGGAAGATATTGAACAGAGTGTGTGTCCTGTCGAAGTGCTAATTGAATCAAGATCCAGAGAAACTCTATTTCTACTTATAGTATCTATACCGCAGCTCCCCTTCTAAGCTTCCCTCCTAAAAGTCCCCTCCTGCTCCCCAGGTTCTCAGTTCAGCCCTGCCTAGCGGGGCACCTTCCGCGAAAAATTGTTGCCCGAACACTTAATCCGAGATCCTTTTCCCACCTCCCAATTCCCCTTCACGGCTTTTGGCTCAGTTATGGAGTTTAGCAATTGATCGGTGTTAAGTATCGAATTCCTTAAAATTGGCCCTCTCTTCTGGTGGGATTGTGCCCTGAGAGAGGGGGTTTCCGCTATTAAAACCCACAAACGCTTTGAAGTCAAAGTGTTTGCATCTTTGTGCTGCAACTTCAGTGGACTCCGTTTGGATTGACATCAATACAACTGCGAGAAACGGACTCTGAGCCTTTAGCCAATGATAATAATGCACGGCAGGGCACCGACACAAAAATCAAACGCTGTAGCTTGCTTAGCGGTCACACAGCTATGAAACTTCCCCTGTATCCCTCTTTGTCTGTTCCTTCGATGGCAGTTTGTGTTTGACTCTGTGTTTGCCTGGCTTTCACCCTCTGGAGTGCTCACTTTCACCTGATTTCTTTGATTTCTCTGTGGTTGTGGATCCTAACTCCGAGATCGATCTCTCCTCGAATGGTGGGGTAACTATGTAGTATTACAACTTGCTGACATTCCCTTTCTCAGTTCTCAATAAAATTCAATTGAGTGCTAATTCGAGAGTGTCCCCTTCTGCCTTCACTCAAATTTGATAGCTTTACCCTATTAGCAGCCCCCATATATACGATCCCAGGGGAATCCCAAACTTTGATAACTTTTGTCTACAGTTTTTCTGACCAGGATGATGATTTAACTTTCAGATTACGTCGTTTCCAACGAATCATTTTTATACAACAAGCAAGGGTCATTCACGCTGGTGCTGCTGCAAGTTAGATGGTCTTATACAATAATGGATCACCACCGTGTATGTTCTCTAGTTCTTTCGTTAACTTGATAATCACATTATGAGAACCCTTTCTCGGTTGCTTAGCAATGAGACGGTTGAACTAATATCTGTGGACATTTTTACAATGAAAAATCAACTTTTCTGGCTAGCTCTTATGATAGAATAAACGATGTTTCATGTGTATTCTCGATTAGAAGATATTTCCCGCGCTACTCATTAGGACATTGATGTTTCTAAACCACCCAATTTGAACCAATTGGTCAACTTCAATCAATGCACAACCAAATATAGTTTAAAAACAATTACTACAGGATTATAAAGAATATCATCCATCACTTTCATTTCAAGAGTAATTAAATAAATAAACACTCGATAAACACACTATTTAGAGGTATCCAAGACATAACGACCCAAGATCTTACCTTCAGCCATTAACTTGTAGACTTCTGGTAATTCAGATAGACCAACAATCTTGATTGGAGACTTAACTAAACCTCGAGAGAAGAAATCAATGGCTTCTCTTGTGTCAGCTCTGTTACCAACATAAGAACCCTTAATTGAAACGGACTTGACAACAGTACTGAAAACTGAAGCACGAGCAACAGCACCAGCTGGTAAACCAACTAGAACGACAGTACCACAAGATCTAACATATTCAGTGGATTGTTCAATGGCCTTCTCAGAAACAGAAACGTTAATGACACCATGAGGACCTCCATTAGTGATCTTGACAATTTCAGCAACGATATCTTTGGTCTTTGTGAAATCAACGTAAGCTTCAGCACCCAACTCCTTCACCAATTCACCCTTTTCATCACCTCCGTCAATAGCCAACACTCTTAAACCTAGAGCAGTGGCATATTGAATAGCTAAACTACCTAAACCACCACCTGCACCTGAGATAGCGACCCATTGACCAGCATCTAGGTCGGCTGTCTTTAAAGCCTTGTAAACAGTGACACCGGCACATAAGATTGGTGCAAGTTCAGCTAAATCGGTTCCTTTTGGAATTCTAGCAGCTTGAACAGCGTCAGCGGTGGCATATTGTTGGAAGGAGCCATCATGGGTGTAACCTGATAAGTCAGCAGATGGGCAGTTGGATTCAAATGACTTTTCACAGAATTCACATGATTGGCATGAACCATTCAACCATTTAATACCAGCGTAGTCACCGATTTCAAAGTTCTTAACTTCAGAACCTTTAGCAACAACAACACCAGCACCTTCATGACCACCAACTAAAGGTAACTTGGTTGGTAATGGCCAGTCACCTTTCCAGGCGTGTAAATCGGTATGACAGACACCGGAGTACTTAACATTGATCAAGATCTCATTTGGTTTTGGCTCTGGGACTGGAATCTCTTTGTAAATAAGAGGGCCACCGTTGGTTTCGAACACAACAGCTTTTTGAACTTTAGGAATAGACATTTGGAATGATGGAGATAAGGGAAGAGAAAATCCCAGTTAAATTAGGGACAATTGGGTTTTTATATACTTTATTCCTATGCCCTCTACCGGAGTGGAGTCCGAGATGCACCTCCCTATTATCAAAAGGGGGAAACGCATCATCATCTGATACACAATAGGATCTGCAGCCAGTTTCGCGCTAGTTTCGTGGGGAAACCAGGCCTGGCTGTTTGACAGTTCTGCAAAATAAGGTGGGAATTTTCGAAAAAGTGGGCCATTTTGCTGCATGTTGGGGGGTGTACGTACAGGTGACAGCATGTGGACTGTTATTTATTGCGAATAAGGAGACTTGACGGAATCAGACGGGATGATTATAGGGCGTTGGGTGTCTGTTGAATTCCTCAGTGAGCGGCCCCAAAGGGCCGACTCCACTGCAGAAGTTAATGCGGAAGCCTCCTCTCCTCTTGTACTAGTGTTTTCTAACTAACAAGGTCTTCCTGTGTTTATGGTACGATTGAAATAGGAGGATTCCATACAGCGGAAACGGTACTTTATCATTTAGAAATACTGTAAGCTAAGCATGGAGCTTTTGTATAAGGCCATATTTAACTGGATTAGCTTTAAAATTCCGCTTCTTTCATCATGAAAGCCACTATTACCGGTTTGTCTGAATAATTTTACACAGTGTTGACGCTATTTTAAATTCATATAACAAAAAGCCAGTCCTCATTTGCATTGAAATTGGAAACTATCCGAAGGTATCATGTGAAGCAACGGTAATTATACACACGACCAACTTTCCACGACACCACTAACCTGGAAAGTACCATCATATTGAGGTATATAACATATACACACAATATCAGCTACACCTTCTTTATAAGATGTTTAAATCGAGCTCTATGTAGTCCCCTGAATGTTGATTTTCAGTCCCTAACAAAGTTTTTAACGGCTATTAGCCTTTGATTCGCTGTGATTGCTACTCCGAAACCCGAGACCAATGGCAGAGGGAATTCTGACCTGGCTACGTATTATAATTAGTTGCCTAAAACTTGTTGATTTCTCAGTAGGAATGCACCTCAAAGTGTGAAGGGGGTGAGGAGGGAGGCCCACCGCCAAACGTTTTTATGTTGCCGCACCTATGGGATATTAAATCTTTCAAGAAATAGAGGAGAGGATATAAAGTCGTCAGATGAGTCAAACCCAAGGGAGGCCACTACCAAAAGACCAAATGATTTAAACAAGACTACAAACTTGTGTGACATTTATAGATCTATAACTCTTTTATTCATTAAACTCATAGCTGATATCTATAATCATATAACAGTGGGAAGTCATCACTTCTTACTTTGAGGTATCTAAAACGTATCTACCTAGAATCTTACCTTCAGCCATCAACTTGTAAACTTCTGGTAATTCAGATAGACCAACGATCTTAATTGGGGCGTGAACCAAACCTCTAGCGAAGAAGTCAACAGCTTCTCTAGTATCAGCTCTGTTACCAACGTAAGAACCTTTGATTGAAACAGATTTGACAACAGCATTGAACACTGAAGCACGAGCAACAGCACCAGCTGGTAAACCAACAAGCACAACAGTACCAGTGGATCTGACATACTCAGTGGATTGTTCAATGGCCTTTTCAGAAACAGAAACGTTAATAACACCGTGTGGACCACCGTTGGTAGCTTCAACAACAGCTTTGACCATGTCTTTAGTCTTTGTGAAGTCAACGTAGACTTCAGCACCTAGTTGCTTGACCAATTCACCCTTTTCTTCACCACCATCAATGGCTAGAACTCTTAAACCTAGACATTTGGCGTATTGGATGGCTAGGGTACCTAAACCACCACCAGCACCAGAAACGGCAACCCATTGACCAGCTTCCAAATCAGCAGTCTTTAAGGCTTTGTAAACAGTGACACCGGCACATAAGATTGGTGCAAGTTCAGCTAAATCGGTACCTTGTGGAATCTTAGCAGCTTGAACAGCGTCAGCAGTGGCGTATTGTTGGAAGGAACCATCATGGGTGTAACCGGACAAATCAGCAAATGGACAATTGGACTCAAATGACTTTTCACAGAATTCACAAGATTGACATGAACCGTTTAACCATTTAATACCAGCCAAGTCACCAATTTCAAAGTTCTTAACCTCAGAACCTTTACCAACAACAACACCAGCACCTTCATGACCACCAACTAATGGCAATTTGGTTGGTAATGGCCAGTCACCTTTCCAGGCGTGCAAATCAGTGTGACAGACACCAGAGTATTTGACTTGAACTAAGATTTCATTTGGTTTTGGCACAGGAACAGGGATATCAGTGTAGTGTAAATCACCACCATTTTCATAAAAGACAACAGCCTTTTGTGTCTTTGGGATTTCGAAGCTCATAATTGTTTTGTTTGTATGTTAATTGATTAAATCAATTGATGATGAGCGAAGGGCTGTTCAGTTAGTTTCTGAGATGGCAGAGACACCCCTTTTATACTTTTCTGTGTCGGTTGTATACCAACAGCTTTTTTATCACTTGATACGTTGGCTGACTTTGCTGCAGGTCCATGTATAAGAATTATCCGTGGCTTCAGTACTAAGTAGGTAATCAGAAGGAAAGAACATGGGAGAACAGGCTGAAGAGTTGCAATTGAGATATGTGAAGCACATAGACAGTTGAGGTGCACTCTGATCTTGATACGAGGGCTTTTTGCGTTAAAGTACACCAACTAGGGCGAGAGGTACTAAACTCCGGAGAAACTCCCTATTGTAATAGCCAATGAAAGAGTGTTTTCGCCCAGTGGAGAGCCCACCACACCACGAGTGTCACCAGCAGCACCGTTGTCAGGTGAAGTCTGATGGTGTTTCTCGGATTCCTACAGTGGCAAACTCCCAGAAAACTGGTGTGATTCCCTTGATTCCCTTCCATTGTTCACATTGGGTGGTCCCATTAAAACTAAAACATGGTGCAGGCAGCAGCTGTCTGGTGACTCGTGGAGGGGGGTAGGCGCCTTTTGTTAGGGGCACAGCAAGACTGCGCCCCTGTAGACAGGCAGGGCGCTAGGCTGCCAACAAGAAAAAAAGAAATTCATGGATTTTGTGACATCTCGAGATGCTGCCCCATTAGTGTCTCTTTGAGCCAACACATGTCAATCAATAGAGACATATATGGAGGATTTGGCCGATTCACGATATGACTTCCAGCAACTAAGTAGCAAGTATTCGTATTTGAGCCCTTTCTACAGGAATGGTACCTTCCAATTCAGCTACGACGGTCAATGTGCATTATCAAAGGCCATTCTCCAAGATGAGTTCAATATCGACATTGACATTAAAAAGGGCCACTTGATACCCTCCATACCTAGTAGGAAGATATATTTGTCCACCATCAACTCGGTGCTTGTGGAATCAAACGTTCAAAGCTCGCCTATCATTGGGCTAGATGTGGGAACGGGTGTTTATGCTATTTATGCCGTTTTAGGGTCCAAAATGTTCAATTGGAAGATGATTGGGTGTGATTTGGATGAACATGCCATCAAATACTCTAAAGAGCTCCTAAAACGGAACAGAATTGATGAACAAGAAGTTAATGTTGTGGAAAACGATGGAATCATTGATGAGGAGGAGTTTACATTTATGTGTTGTAATCCACCGTTCTATGAATCTAAAGCAGAGATGCTAAAGAATGATGAGTTTAAACAAGACCTAAGACATGAGAAAGTTGTTGCCAGTGTAAACGAACTGGTGTATGAAGACGGTGGTGAAGTCGGATTTATAGAGAAGTTGGTTGATCAGAGTGTTAAGACTAAAAAGATCATTTTTTATTCTTCATTGATAGGACAAAAGAAGTCGATAAGACCAATCATTGGAAAACTTGACAAAGTTCACTGTCAAAATTACTTTCTCAGAGAGTATCAACTCGGTCAAACAAAGAGATGGATCATCTTCTGGTCTTTCCAGCATTATAGACCAATCGTTCCTAATAACTACAAAAACATCACTCCAACCATAATAGAATTCCCAATGAATCTATTAAAGTTAAGGCCCATCCTCTCCAAACTTCAACTCAAGATCGAAGACTCAGAGTCAGGAACACAACTGACAATCATCACCAACGGTGATGTGTGGTCAAGATCATTCAGAAGAAGAGGTCAATCTTCAAACCCTCAACACAAATCCATCTTCATAATTACTCCTCAGTCCATTCATTGGCAATACGGCCCTTCACATAAGATCTTTCAATCATTTCATACTTTCATCAAGAAATGCTTATAAATTCTACGAACCCCTATAACTTGTAGGACTCTCACAGATTTCAATGAAATATTTTATAAGATTTATTTATGTTCATACCCAGGTAGTTCCTTAATAACTTTAGCAGGGACACCAACGGCAACTGTATAACTTGGAACACTCTTTGTCACGACAGAGTTTGCGCCGATAGTGACACCATCCCCAATGGTGACACCTGCTAAGATCGTGACGTTAGCACCGATCCAAACTTTATCACCAAT